>VZRU01003295.1:162814-203831 GCA_013398155.1 Pedionomus torquatus | reverse complement strand
ACGGACGGACGAGGAGCCGCGGGGGGGGAGGTGAAAGGTCTGGCGGGGGTGTGAAGGGGTGTGTCGGCGCCAGTTGTGGTGGGTTCTCCTGTGCGGAGGTAAGAGGAGATGTGCCAGCCGAGCCCGCATTTTTGGGCAGGTTTCCGTAAGAATCGGTGCCGACTGCTTCCAGTGTCCTGCATCCCTCCCGGGTGTCTCCGGACGGGNTAGGACAAAGTCCTGTGCTGACTTTCATGGTGTTCCTTCGAAGTTCCTATCCTTGCACCTGGTGTAACCACTAAAGAGTCTGATCCGCAGTGTTACTCTTTTCTAAACCTTGAAATGTTGGGGTCAAAATACTTGGATAGAACCTGTAAAAAAAACCCCAAAATCGACCAACCCCCAAAACAGCACTTGCTTACTGCCTGAGGACTTTTTGTAGCAGCCTTCAGGAGCTTGTACGAGGTTGAGGGAGCAGTTACAAATGGCATAAATGGCATCCATCAGGATTTTCAAAGAAGTGCCTCTGATCAGCAGTGAAATTCCAGATTTCAGAGAAGTGTGATCCTATTTATTCCTGCTTTCTGCCGCCTTTGACTGCTAATGCTTCATGCTTCTGAAATGGCATAATTAAATATTTTCTAAGCCATTATTCTAAGCCATCAGAGTATCTCTCCTCCATGCTGCATACTTGGCTTGGAAAAGATGTCTACCTCTTTCTTCTGCCTTTTTTTTTTTTTTTTTAAGGGCAAACTTAGCTTTATATCACTTGGGCTGTGAGCCAATAGCAAGAAATGCATAAGGAGGAAACGACGTTATTCCATGTCACAGCAAGAATAGGAGTGTTGCTGTAAAGCATTTTGTGGAGGAAAACTTTAGACTCTGTGCTGAGATAATTTAATGAACTCTGAACATAATCCTATTAAGAAATTGATTATGAAAAACTGAACCAAGATTGTGAATAGGGCTCTCTGTACGACATATCTTGTCCTGTCCAGATTAAGGACCAGCTGAATCCTACAAGCAATTTAGAGAAAAGCAATTGCAAAACCCTGCAGAAGATAACTGCATATTGTATTTGCAGTTTAAATTAAAGATGGAGACCTAGACATGCAGACAGGCATAAGCAAATTCTTGGAGTAGACATGAGTTATTCTGTTGAATTACTTTATCCGAAGGATTATATAGATTATTTATTCTATGGATTTTTACATTAGGTTGGCTCTGCTACAATAACAAAGACTTGACTGTTTAATTTTAATTTAAGTATCTATATTTCATTTGTTAAGAAAACATAGCATAGCTTCTGCTTTGTAGGCCTGCGTGGTTTTATATTTCCATATACACACACAGAGCTGAGGAAACCAAACTTACCTTTGGCACCCATGTATGAGGGAACTTCAGTATTTTATTCATGGAATATGGGCCTAAGATCCATTTAATTTCTCTCTCTTCTTTCCTTAGAGTATTTGCAAGTGGTAACTGTGCTAACTTCTTCCCTCGAGAAAGAAGTTCTTGAACACTCAATCCAGCTGAACTTTTTGATGGTGTGAAATGAGGATGTAAGTGGTCTGTGTGAACCTAATTTCCATCTGAGGGTTTAGGAGGAGAGAAATAGTAGGAAAAAGACCCAAAGGAGCCTTAAAGAGTGTGTAATTAAACATCTTTTTCCTTTATTTTTTTCCTTATGCTGTGTAAATAATGTCCCCTGCTACGTCTTGGTGTTTCTAAAGCTTTTATTTCTACTTCCTCAAGTAGGGTCTGGGCAGAATGTAGACATCTGTTTGGTTGTTCTGGCACAACTGAGCTGTGGGCCAGGTCTTGGCATGGTTAGGTGTGTGTTCAGAAGCAAAAGCAGAAAATTCAGTTTTCAGTTCATCTGGACACTTCTTTATGGCCTAAGTCACACAGAGTTCTATTTGCATTTTTAGGTTAGGTTTCCTTAATCATTTCCTTAATAAGATTGTATGCAGGGCTCATTCAATTAATTACCCTGGGAGAAGTCTTGGGGGACTTGGAGCATGGAGGACAAAGGTCCACTTTGGAGCCTTCGCAGACATAAGCTGCTGCTTCTTCCTTCGCACAGGGAAGCTGAACCTGCTCTGAAACATCTGAGAATTATGCACAGAGGTAGGAGACAGAATAGATTTTCTCTAAAATCTTTTAATCATTTCCAGTTTGCCTGCTCCAAATGGTGGAAAGAAGGAAGGCCTGTGACAGTAACTTTTAGGGGAGTTGTATAGGAGCCAGAGATGTGTTGCCCTAATGATACAAATCCTGAATATCTACAAGGAAAATGTTAATGCAGACTTTGACTGACTATTCTGTCTGTCTTGAGGGGAATTATTGCCCCTCACAGGAGAAGACCTATGTTATATTAATCAGAACCACTAATAGGCGAGTATTTCTCCAAGCAAGACAAAAAATCAAGAGACATCTTTATTAGCATCCTGGCCGTTGTATTACAAGTTTCCTAAGTGAAAACAAAATAACTCCTGGGGCCAATTCTTTAAGAGAATCACCAATTTTCTATAACCTCAAACTCAGAACGTAAGTAATGCTTTAGAACGAATAGAAGTGACATGGCCAATGGCATGTTGATGCCAATGACATGTTGGTCATCTGCTTTCTGTAGCATCCTTCCTGTATATAGTTGTACTACACAGTCTAATGTCTTTGCTGTTGTAAGTATAACACAAATAGTTAGTTATTTAGATAGAAAAGTCTCTGCTCCATACACATTATATCAAAGGATAGGTTGCATGAAAAGACATTTATTTTTATTTATAGCATGCAAGAGGGACGGAAGAAGACAACAAACATGGTCATGCAGAAACCATAAATAATTCAGCTGAACCATGGCATGTTGCAGACAACTTGCAAGACTAAAAATATTCAAATTTCTACCTTTAAAAACTGTAATATCTTAAAGTTGTAATTTGGGCAAAAAAGCTCAGAGAATTTTAAAAGGAAAAGTTTAAGAATGGCCTTTTAGAACAGCTCGTAATACAAAATAATTTACATGTAACTGTTGCTAAAATGCTTTTCTTATTGGATTTCTGTTATTATTTTATTACTGGGCAGGAACAAATTCTTGCGATTTCTCTAAAACTGGGTCAGTCTCATCAGGCTCCAACAAACTCTTTTGTTCTTTGAACAGAGAAATTCAGCTTTAGCTAAACTCTTCAGAACATGGATGTTTTTTTTCAGAAGGATGCGAATACTCGTGACAACAGTGTAAGTGGTATAAAAAATACATGCAGTCTTTGCATGGCACTCAAACCTCTGAAATGCCGACGTTCGTACCTCAGCCACAGGTGAGTGGGTTAGGTAAAATGAAAACAGCCCCCTCAGGGTTTATAACAAGGTAAAACATCAACCAGAAAATGTTAACGATTAAAAATGAAAAAAGTATTTGCATTTTAATTTCTCTCTGATATTAAGAATGCTAAAAATCTCTGGATAGTCTGTGTTTGCTGAGGTTTTAGACCCCATGAGGGGATTGATCTTTATTCCAGGTGGAGATACAGATCTTTCAAATTGACCAAACTTTTCAGGGATTAACTCGACCTAAAGAATTTCTGTCCTGCTTGAGGTTCCCTCTTGAGTGAGTTCCCTCCCTTAGACAGTGGATGGGCAAAATGCCAGAGAGAAAACAAATGTGTGGTTTGTTGTTCAATGATGGAGAGGACCTGGGGAGAAAGATGGCCCTCCTGCACAAACCAGAAGAGCCAGAAGGAAACCTGTGGGGCCTCTGCAGACCTATGCCCTAAGGTGCTTTACATGCAATTGCTGTTCCTCCTACATCCCTGTCAAAAAGAGTCCCAGAAAATGTCACCTGTTCTTTAGCAAAAACCATTTACTTTTGACAATTATTAGCATTATTACAGTACCTTCAACAACTTCATTGAATGACTAAGGCTAAAATTTGCTATATTGTTTCAATAAGAAAATATTAATGGCATTGAAGCGCAAAGTCATTTTAAGTGGAAAAGGTGGCTATTTTAATCACATACATCCTCGTTTCAGCTGGGAAAAGTTAGTTTTCTTTCTAGTGATTTCTGTGAAATGAAAGTTAATAGTACATACTGTTTTTACTTGTTGCTAAGTGATCTTCACACTCTTCAAGGGATTTTTTCAGCTACCCATGGAAACATAGACAATAAAATGGCCAATGAAATATTCCATACCATAGACATCATGCTCAGGATGTAAACAGGGGTTAGTGAGAGTGTGGGAGTCGGCAATCACTGCTGAACAGTACCAGTTCACTAGGCAGTGAAAGTGGTCTGTGTCTTTATATTACTATTATCATTGTTGTTGATGTTACTATTTTGTTGCTGCTATTACTTTTTCTTTTCTGTTATTGTTTCTAATAAACTGTCTTCATCTCAGCCCATGAGAGGTTTTTCCTCCCTTTTGCCTCCTTTATTTTCCCTTTCTTCCCACCCTTCCTGGGGCCAGAAAGGGCAGGAAGGGGAGCAAGTGGCTGTAGAGTTCTAGGGGTTAAACCACAACAACATAGCATATGTGAACATTGTCCCCACTCAACTCCTTGAGCTCCTTGCAAGTTCAAGTGACTGCAAAATTAGTTTGCACAGCCACTGTCACCTATGTGAGGCCTGTGCTCGTAGCCACTCTATTACAGCATACCAGCTTTTGGAAGTAGGAGTTCTGAAAACAATAGCCAAAACCAAAGCCAAAAATGCTTTTGATAGAAAGTGAGTTTTTGAAGTGTTAAGCTGGCTTTGAAACCTGTGGATTGATTTTTTTTTTTTAAAGAGCATTCTGCTAGAAATAGCACTTGAGGAAAAAATACCTTTACTAAGCTTCTCTCCCCTTAGAGCTGCAAGTGAGTTCAGCTCTTTGACTTAATATACGCTACTTTTAGTCACACTTTTTTGGTAAACTAGCCTGGAAGAGGCAGGGGAAGGGAGGGGGAATCATTGTTTGTTTCTGAGCCCTGGTGCCTGCTAGAAATTATTAATGTTTGCTTCACAACGGGGCGTGAATTACTTGGTTGCAGTCAACCATTGTTTGGAAATATATTTTGGAATGTTTCCTTTATGAAAGGTTTTTATTTGCTTAGGATTCATGATTCTGTATTTCTTTCAGCTGTTCTCATGTTCTGTTGCTACAGCATCGCTCACTTTTATAGTAATGGGTTCAACTAATAACCAGACATTTGTTTCAAACTACATCTTGAAGCATGGTGAAAATCTAACTCCTGAAAGCTGTATTAAACCAGGACCTCATACATTGTGCATTCTGCTAACAGTGGTCCTGGGATTTAACTTTTAATAGAAATCTTCCATTATTTCCTGGAAGTAATTAAATAAAAGGTGGTCCTAAATTTTTGCAAGCGTGGTGAACATATTTTTAAATGTGATGATTGGGATTGAACTGTTTTGAATCTTTATAATATGCTGGAAGACAGCAGTTGTTTTTTCCATTTTGTCTGATCATACGCGAATAGCTACATAAAATGGATCTGAGTTCATTAGTGCTGGATGATCCAGGAGACTGAAGCGTTCTTTTGGCAGTGGAGGGGAAAGTGGGGTTTTCTTTACTAGTGTTGATTAGAATTGGATCACTTCCAGGTGGATCACTTTAATCCAAATAGTACCACCCCCAATTTGTCAGAGGGAGGAATGTGCCTGCGGGAAGGAGACAGAGGCGGTTGGAGTGATACAAGCATTCGAGCTGGAGTGCCTTTCTCACACAGTGCCAAGATTTGAAGGACCAAGCGGAACACCAAAATTTGGACACCCGATTCTGGCTCAGCGTTGCAGTGCTGGGTACCCAGAACCTACTGCTAGTGGGACTGTACATCTTGGTAAGCACTTTTGAAGACACATTTTGACTTTGGGACTTACTGAATTTTGGTATCCTGGAAAACTAGGATCATGAACAAAAATTAAGTTTTGCTGACCATGTACCTATTTTTCATCAAAATGTTGATGTTTCAGCTGCCTACCAACCTCTTGCTGATGGTTTGCAGAAATTACCTTAACCTTATTTCCTTCTGGATCTACTTTATTAACTTACATGCGAGTAGGGCACCTCAGCAGAAAAATCTGGGAGGTGGTAATGTGTGGCCTTTGTGTCACAGTTGCCATCTCTCATTGTGTTTGTTACGTGGAGACATACAGGTATGGATTGGAAAAGATCTCCTGGATCACCTAGTCCACACCATCGCTAACCTAGACAGCTATATCATCTACATCCGACTTACCTGTCTTTACAGACTTGAGTTCTAGTCACACTATTCTTTTTGAGAGGCTGTTCCATAGCTTTGCTTTGTAGTTGAGTAGAGGCCTTTCTCCAATTAGACTTGAACTTCCTCAGTCAAAATTATCTTTCCAACTGGTTGCAGCATCAGTAGCTTCATACACCTATGTAGAAAAGGCTGTTTTTTCTGATTGGAAACCTCTTTATGCCCTTTAGCTTCAGTATAAATGTCTGTTCCAGAAAAGTGCAGCTGCAAAATGGCATCTGGATTTGCTTTCTTATTTCACCATCATTCAGACTCCTGTTTTCTATGTTCTTCCTATAACAAATAAAAGGAGTTAGGACTGAATTATATCAGGAAGCTATTCCTGTAGAAGAGTTTGGGGTTTTTTCCTCGCTGTTTCTTATTTGGAAATATTAAGTGTATTTTTCATTTTGCTTTTCCTCAGGTTTATTGGTTGTGTTTGTTTTGGATTGTGGAAGGTGAGTGTGGACCTTTGTGCCTACAGCCTTGGTAAAGGTTACAGTAGACCACTAGAGTGCTACGGTTGGAGACCGTGGTGCTCCATCTCATTTATATTCTGCTTTGCAAACTGAAAGTCTTGCTCTCCTTCTTCTCACCTCTCCACACTCTCAGGCAGAGTGGATGAATCAGGGAATAAGTGGGATTTTTGCATTCTCTGACCAGTCAGTTATTTTAACTACACTGAGTGGTTCCTTTAGCAAATACCATGTGGCTTATGCTGCAAGTCATTTTGTTAATCGTATCATATGAAGTTCAATGTAGAAGACAAGCCTAGGCAGCCCTGAAATCCTATACAGTCCCCAAGTGCTTAGCTTGTCCGTCAGGGTTCCTGCGTGTTCCACGGTACCATGGCTTGCTTTACCTTCAGCTGCCTGCTGAGGTCCATTGGCCTGAGGTGCTTGTTTCCTCTCCAAAGGAATCCACCTGGATTTAGATTATTTTGCACCACCTGTATGAGACTTTTATTTTCTCACTTTGTTTAATATTCTGACTTCTGATGCATGTGGTATGTCCAGAGGGCAAACAGAAGAGTGCCATGTGCCCCTTTTCCTGCCCTCTGTGATGACAATGTCAAAGAAAGAGAATTTTAATTGTTGTTACTGTGACCAATGGCTTCTAATTAGAGATGAGATTGGATTCAGAGTTTATAGTTGCAGTTCCAGTTTATGTTTAAGGGAAATCCTTCAAAAATAACTTCTATTTTGTAGGAAAAAGACATCTTTAGTAATACTTTGTTTTCTCCTCCTGGCACATTTTGCACTGTATATAATGTGGGACTGTTTACATATGCATAAGATTGCCAGATCTCAGTTGAAAATGATATTTTAGAAGCATGGAGAGAACTGGCAGGCATCTGATACTACAAATCTTACATGTACAGCATTTCTCAGCTTTCCTCAATGGAGAGTGAGCCAAATATTGCTTTGCTGCCTGGTGATACTGCAGTTTTATACCAATAACCACAGTGAAATAAATACAGTTACGCTTATGCCAGTGGGTTTTAGGGAGTGTATATTTGATAGGTTGTTTTCTGAAAGACCCTATTCTGTTACATTTGAAGTCAGTTGGGATTTCAGAGACACACCTTTTGTGCCCATACAGCGTGCTTAGCTAGTCAGTCAATGAGTTACTCTCTGCTCAACTAAGGTGGAGATTATTTATTTCCCTCCCTACACCCCCAGATGGCCATTGTCTATTCCCGCTTTCTCTGACACCGTAAAATAAATTTAATTTTTTTTCTTCTGAGTTCTTCTGGAAGTAGTTTAAAATGAAATTGGAAGTTGACACTATCAATGGTAAGAAAAGCAGAGCTAATCAACACTATGCGTACCCAAATACTCAGCTGCTACCCTGCTTCCTTGCCAGCTTTGGGAAGCCTCAGGGTGTATCAGATTGGAGCCTACTTCTTCCCCCCTCCCCTCCCTGTTTATCATAATTTAGCAAAGTAATTCTTATCAGCCACCTACAGCAGTGGGTGAAGGAACTGTCAGCTGATAATGATCCCATGACTTTCCTGTGTTGGTACAGATGGCATAGTTTCTAAGGCCAAATTAATTGGGATCGTTTCCTGCCAGTGTCCCTGGAGGCAAACAGAGCTGGGTGTGCTCTGAAGTCATTCCCTTCCCAGCCTCCCTCCCAGCTCCCGTCCCTGCGAGCGATGGTTGGGAAGAAAGGGAGCTGATTTGATGGCCACTGGAGCTATTTCCCATTAGGGGGCAAACTTAACCAGCAAGATTTTGGGACGAAGCGTGTGTTATTTGGACTGTTCATAGTTGTTAAACAGGGGAGGGAAACAGCCAGTTGTGACTCCCCCGTTTTTTTATATGATGGGAATCAGTGTTCAGAGGGGAGAATGGTTATGAGTGCCTTATGCTATAATCACTGGATAAAACCACTGGCAGAACCCCCAAAACTTCAGTCTCTCTGGATGCTCAGAGGTACAGGTGAGAAGGGAAGGCTCATGTCAGTGAATAGCAACACTGTGTCTTAGTTTTCATAGTCTCCCTTTCCTAAAGACAAAATTAAAGTATATTCAATTTGTAAATTAGAACACCTACATTTACATGTCTACGTGTAGACGTTCCCATGTGGACTAAGTGTGCTTAACAGAGATTAGAGAGCTGTTCAGGAGATCCGTTACAGCTCCACACCTCTAGATGAGGCGATTTGAACATGGTGGGACCTAAAGCACCTAGCTTGCATGGGTGCGCCTTCATAGAGTCATATATAGGGGACTCTAGCTGAATCCTGCCCTTTATATCTATTGTCTACTTTGTTGTTTTGTTTTTCTTTTCATTTAGGGCAGCAATACTTATATTCTTCCATTGGAAGTCGAAGAGTAACCCAACAACGCAACTGGGGCTGGCACCAAATCCTTGCAGCATCTTGCACTGCCCATGTTCCTCTTGCTATCCTGGCAAAGGCAGATGGGCTTCTCATGTTCATAGAAGAACCTGGGCTAGTGTTACAAACTGGTGGTGATGATGGGAGAAGAGCAAAGGCCTCGACTGCTGCTAAAGCCAATGTTTAATACAAGGAAGGCAGAAGGGTAGCTGGTGCCATCCCTCCAAAGAACCTGACATCCACCCATCTTTATGTTTATGGTGCTTCCTGTGTTTCTAATTATTTAGAAGTAACCGCTGTCTTTAAAAGTATTCATTCTCCAGCAAGGTTTTATCTTGAAAAATCCTGTCATCTATTCAGATGATGTTAATGAACATGCACATTTTGGCTCAAGGCCGGTGTCAACCAAGGGAGATGAACTGAGTCAATATCCGTACCAGTGAAACGAATCCAGTAACATTTAGATCAGATGTTTTCCCCCTCACTCCCCTTTGCATTCAGGCCGTGTTTCACCAGTGTACTGTACTTGGCACCTGAATAAACACTTGCAAATATTTATAATTCCCCACCTTCTCATAGGGGGCTTTCTGAGATCTTTCCCACAATGCTCCCGTATAAAACAGTTGAATCCCTCTTCTTTCTTAATATAAACATGGAGGTAATGTGCCCCTTGTCACAGCAGACATCTGTTATATGTATAGTAGCTATTCTATAACTCACAGATTAATCATTGTGCTCCATCTCATTTTGCATTGCAATCTGCAAATTACACTCATTTCTTGAAGACATAGAAAACAGGTTTGTTCTTTGTATTATTAATAAACTCTAAATCACTTCCATATTCATAACTGGTTTTATGTGATTTGTTCCATTCTCCAGATGACAAATATTGGCTGCTAAAGACACTTTACTAAGATGAGCTTTGCTAATTGCCATGAATGAAGCTTGAATTTAACATTAATTAACTATTTCTGTAAAGGGCTCATCACAGCAAAACCTTCTGCACTTGTGTAAATTTATATTTAACGTCCCATGACAAATGCACTCCTTTCAACAATTGGTTTGCAGATCTTGACAAATGTTTCTGTTTCATTTTATAAGTTATGAGTTCAGTCACTGCATCAAAAATAGCCATGACTTAAATTTGCATTAAGACAAATTACTCCTGAATTTCATTTCCAGTCTTTTGGGAATCAGCATGCTTTCTCTAAAATGAGGATCTTCCTCGCAATTTTCCTGAATGTATATGTTTTTATACAACAAGAGATTTAAAAATATCTATGAGTGTTCCACAATAATTCATATGTAGGTGGGTGATGCAATACAGGAATTTGTTCCAAACCAGTCTCTCTCTCTCTGTGCTTGGTTGTTTTTTTTTTTTTTTTTTTTTTTTTTTTTTGTTTTGTTTTGTTTTTTTAATTAGGCTTAAAGTTCCCATCACTGAAAAATATTAGGTCACACTTGGGATCCATTGCCACCCTCCAAAAACCCTTTGATATGAAGGAGAGCTTGGGGGAATGCAGGCTCAATCCTTTTGTGACCATTTTAATCGGCAATTTTATTCTTTAGGATGGATATTGGTGTTCCCTCATAACCCAACAGATTTATCTTAGCTCTGCAGTATCTCATAATGGTGCATACTAGAGAAGCCAACGGCATTAACCTTGATAGTAAACCACCAGGATGAAGAGTTAGTCTGGCACCTTGGTGTTCCTTCTTTCTCCAGCAGTACCAATAGCAAGCCTTACAAAGGATAGTGGTCTTAAGAGACTCAGGTGTAAACAGCAGCGATCCACACTGTTTATAACCGTTCTCAGTGCTCTGAAAAGTAAGTTGGCTCCTGCAATTTCTTGGATCATGCTACAAAGACTGCTTCTCTATGGCTGAGTGTATTGTACAGTCTCTTGGTATATGTTAAGATTTTAGTTTCCACATATACAAGCAAGTGGTTCCTTCTGCAAATATTTGAAAGCTAAGCTGAAAGATGTGGTGAGAACTCCACCCAATTTCTGGTATGCATCTAAATTATATTTATGGCTATTTTGATGATGAATAAATGCTAGGAGGACAATGTACCCATCTAGAAGGAGTGTGAAAGGTCTGAAATGAAGTCACAACTACCAATGAAATAAAATGTTACAGGTGAGTTCTTTGTATTTCACAGCATAGCTTTTTTAAAGTCTTCATAACAAAGAAGCTTGTTCTGGAAAGAAGAGCTCAAGTGTGATTTCCAGGAGATAACCCTGGAATATTCCTTGAAACAGACATATATGTTTATCTATATATATGTATGTTTGTTTGGTTTTTTTTTTTTAGTCTATTGGCTTTTGCTTGACAATGAATAACTCTTTGCATTTGGTTTGCATTACAGTATGTGCTTAAGCAATTGTTTTTGGAGAAGAGTTGTGCAAATATATATCAGTGTAATCTGTTTGTGCTAATAGAAGTGATTCTCAACGATTTTCTTGGCCCTTATGGAGTTTATGCTATGTACATTCACTTTACTTTCCTCTTTCTGGTGTTGTCCATGGTTTATCTTCATTATTCTCAAGTTTTATATCAATTCTTGGTCCTTCATATGGCTTGAATTTTGGGGAGAGCCTGGGACTGCATACATTGGGAACTAGCTTGGAATTCAAGTGAAGCAGGGTTGCTTTTCTTCTCTATGATTTTGAACCTTTGTGACTCCCTGGCAAACTCTGCAGTGCCTCTGCCTCCTGCATTCTTGTTTTGTTAGAATCTGAGGCTGAGGTCTTCAGGGAGATCTGGCTTTGTGCCCACACGGTGGCTTGGGAAATATATCTGTGAATGTCTAGGTGCCACCAGGGTTCCCAAGAGCTGTATGCTGTAGGAGAAAAATTTTCATCAGAAATATGAGGATATATTTTTAGTGCATTTTCATGATCCTCTACGTCCATCTTCAGGCTTGTTGTATGGCAACAATTTTTTTTTTTGTATCTACACAGAGGGAAAGATGCACCCTTCTTCATGGTATGGGGGTCTCATAGACTTCACTTCTTTAGAGACATTTGTGTTCTCCCTTCAGGGTTTTATCATTTATTGTCTGTGCTGTGTATTTGTTTGCAAATCTGCATCTTGCTGTATATGTGCAGGGACTCTGACTCCTTGTTATAGATGGAGGAAACCACAGGCAACAAATTCTGCCTTGGGGTCTGCAGAGTGCCAGGTTTGCATCACTCAGCAGTGTTTTCAGTAGCTGGATCAGCTGGATTTTTAAATACAAGTTCATGCTGCCCACTTCTTGAAACAAGTCTGCAATTGGTAGTTAATTCTGTGGATTACTCCCTTATTATCATTGCACTGTTTAACCCAACACTCTTAACTTTACATGTTAGGCTGACTGAAACTAACGACTGGTCCCCCTGCTGAGCTCAGCTCTAGTGTGATGAAAGGGTGGGTGAGCCTGGCTACTCTTCTTCATGATCTGAAATTATGTGTTGCATCGTTAGGTAAAGGTTTTGGTTGGTTATCTGGCACTGAGAAAGCTGCCTCAAATGTGCAGCAATTTGTAAACACAGGCTGGCAGATGCATTCAGTTAAAATCGAATTCCAGGCTTGTGGCTTGCCCTTGAAAGGCTTCCTTCCATCTAGCAACACACTGAACTCTCATCCAGACTGAAGCTGCGCCAGCTGTCTGTTTTCCAGGTACTTATCTTCTGAAGTGCTGAAACATCTTGTGGGTTTTGCTGCCTCCTGTGTCATGGGAACCCCAGTAAAAGTAAATGACTGGGGGAGAGCTTGCTTTTCTAACATTTCCAGGCACAGCAATGAGACAAGTTCATGGAAGAGAACTCCACCCAGCCTATTAAGCATTAAGATGCTGATGCAACCATTGGCTCAGGAAGTCCTAGACTGCGCAGTGCCAGGAACTGGTAGAATATACTAGAAATAGTATAGAAATATACTAGAAATAGATAGAAATATCTCTGTCTGCTTGGCCTTGTATCTTACTCTGTTCCAAAAAATTCACTACTTTGAAATCAGCTACTGAATTAAATGGATCTTCGGTGTGGTCCTGTAGAGCTGGACTTCTTAGTGTGTTTCCCATATATTTGAAGCATTGTGTGGTCTCCACAGAAAGTTGGCAAGAGACCCAGATCACAAGCTTGACAAAATGTATGCATTGTATGACATTTAATAGGAGTGTTTTAGTAATCTCTAGTGGACTGAAGGAGTAATCTGGACTGGGTGGAGGCAGTCAGCCAGCAAGGCCGACCAAGGAGATTAGGAGATACACTTCAAACAGATAGGTTGACCAGTCCCATCAGTGTTCATATTTAGATCATGTGTTCCTGTATGGCTATATGTGAACTGGGGGTGTAGAAATGCTGATGAATAATCAGAAATACTGAGGTAGTCAGATTGTCAAGGGCACTTGGACTGGCAGAAAAATGTGACTCCAGAATATAGGAAGAATCTGGGGAGGTAGGGATGTCTCTGAATTCAAGATCCTAGGACCTAGAGCAAGGACAGGCAAGACAGGAGTTCTTGCAGAGTGGAGCTGAAACAATCAGTCAGGAGCTTTCTGAAGTATGACTGAGGATTTTCTTTAGAGTTATGATTTACTGATTTACCTTTTATGTCTGTGCTTGTACCTAAAACCAGATATATGTATTTAAATCTTGTGAAGTAGATAGTCCTGCTAAAAATGCTTATGTATTTCTCAGTAAACTTGGGTTGAAGTGATTGAAGGTGATGCTGGTAAACTGTCCTTGTGTCAGTTGGGACAAAGCTAATATTCTTTCTAGTTGTTGCTGTGTTTCAGATTTGGTATGAAAGGAATGTCAATAATGCATACGGTTTCAGTTTTTGCCAAGTGATGTTTATATCTCTGCTTGAGAGCAGCCCTGAGGAGAAGGACTTGGTGGTGTTGGAAGATGAGAAGCTCGACATGCAATTGGCAGTGTGCTCTGGCAGCCCAGAAAGCCAACCGTATCCTGGGCTGCATCAAAAAAAGTGTGGCAAGCAGATTGAGGGAGGTGATTCTGCCCATCTACTCTGCCCTCCTGAGACCACACCTGGAGTACTGCATCCACCTTCGGAGTCTTCAGCACAAGGACACGGACCTGATGGAACAGGTCCAGCAGATGTCCACGAAGATGATCAGAGGGCTGGAGCACCTCTTTTATGAAGACAGGTTGAGAGAGTTGATGTTGTTCTAGCCTGGAGAAGACGAAGGGTCTGGGGAGACTTTATTGCAGCCTTCCAATACCNAGGCTGTAAGAATCTGTTGGCATTAGCCAATGGTGTCATTAAATGCTGCTTCTTAGTGCTGCTGGGATCGCCACCCATCTCCTATTTTAGCAGACCCTTTGGGTGGGATTCATTCAGCCAAACTTGGAGGGCTCCCATAGAGAGGTCTCTATTTAGGCAATATTTCAGCTTCTTTTATACAGGCAGCAGAAAGAAACAGGCTCTCCAGGGGCCTACAGGAAAATGAGAGGGACTTTTAACAAGGGCATGCAGTGATATGATGGTAATGACTTCAAACTGGAAGAGCATAGATTTAGATTAGATATGAGGAATAAATTTTTCGCTATGAGGGTGGTTGCCCAGAGAAGTTGTGGATGCCCCATCCCTGGAAGTGTTCAAGGCCAGGCTGGAAGGGGCTTCAAGTAACATGGTCTAGGGGGATGTGTCCCTGCCCATGATGGGGGGGCATTAGAAGAAAATGCTCTTTAAGGTCCCTTCCAACTCAAAGCGTTCTGTGATTCTATGATACTTTTTCCAGAAATTTTTTCAGTTTCCAATAGAAGCTGAGAAGGAGCCCACATAGATAGTAAGCTTGGCAACAGTACTGTCTTTTAAGTGTGTAGTGTAGACTATATACTACAGTGTGTACTTATTTACAACACTTAGTAATAAAGTAATAATAAAGGGAACATTTTCAGTAATAGAACCTCACATACTGGATAGTTGTCCTGGTTTGAGGTAAAACAAACCAATTTTCTGTTTTACAGTTTTACTTTCTTAGCTAGGCCTCTTCTAACTAGCTAAACTCTGAAATTAACAGCACATTGTTCAAAGCTGTTCCGTCTCACAGTGATAAGACCTGATTATATCAAGGGATGATATGCAGAGAAGCCCTTGTTTAGACTTATTGCTGGAAGAACCAAGGTCAGATAATTTTCAGCATTTGCCCGTTGGAGGGTCCCACCTTCAAGGAGGAGCGGACAGGAGAGGTGACCCAGAACTGACCAACAGGGGTATTCCATCCCATCCGTATCATGCCCCATATAAAAGCTGAAGGATCAACAGGTCAACCCCCTTCTTTTCACCCTTTTCGCCCCTTTTTCGCCCTTTTCGCCCCTTCCTCGATGGCTGACATCCAAGGAGGACTCTGCCTGTTCGTCTGCCTTTGATCCTGATCCGAGCGTTCCTGACTCCAGATCTGGAATCCGGCTCCTGTCGATCACCGAGTCCAGTTTGGGACTTTTCCTGAAGCCTGCTGGTGACGTGGTCGTCATCCTGGGAGCTTGATACGGTTTTGTATATACTGTATACTCCCTTTTTCCTAATTTTCCTTTTTATTATATTACTTATATTTTCATTAAAGTAGTTTAGTTTGTTCTAAACTCTTGAATCTCTTTAACTCCTTCCTCTCCTCTCTGACTAAAAGGGGGGAGGGGGGGATATCTGTCAATCGGGCTTTGGTGGGTTTGGCTGAAACCACGACAATAGTCCAGTTGAGTGCATGGACATGAATTTTTCAATAAGTTACTGTTAAATGTGGGTAGGAGTCAGTGGCATATTCTGCCTCAGATACAGAGCATTTTCCTTAAGTAGCTGATATTACTGAGTGCTTGACACTTCCATTGTATGACAGTTTTCATGAATTTCCAGCCTTTGAAATTCCAAATGGGCCACCTCAATCTCTACAGAGATATTAATTTTGATAGAGCTGAATTTTTTAATTAATACTAAATAAATAATCTTTACAAAGTGTTATAAATAACAACCATAAGATCAAGTGAGTAGCTGGGTTGAACCTCCTTTCTACATCACTGGGGGTAACCCTGCCTGTGCTTTCTTGCATATGACCTCTTATGCCTACCCTCTCTTCTCACATACATCTCTCTCCTCTCATTCAGACCACTGCAATTCCAGTCGAACAGCAGTCTATTAGGTCCCAGTTTTTCAAAGTATAAGTAACTTCCCATCAACATCAAAGCAAATTACTGTGATTTACTTTCTCTTTGGAAATGTTCCTTTATTTTCTCACTGGAACTCCTTCATCCTTGGTAAGTACTTTTGCTGATATCATTCCCTCCTTTCAACTTCCTTCCCCCCCCTAAGAGTTGTGAATTTCAGTCAGGCAGTTTTGTTTGTCACTTTAAAGGAATGTATTATGTATTGTGCTTTTCTAATGTAAAAGGAATAAATTAATTAGGCAACATATGAAATGGTTTTATAAATTAGCTTTGAAAAATCGGAGGGGCCGTGACCGAGCAAACACATAAATTTATCATATTGTGTGGCATTAAAGTCTCGCTTTCATATCAGAACACATAGCTTCTGGAATATTCATCTCATAGCCCTAGATTTATCTCAGTATGTTTCAGTTGAACTTCTTCAGGGCAAATTTCTCTCTACATACATTGCTAGACACCAACTCAGGGATGAACTTCAAATGCCAGTAACTAACCTAGGAAGTGAATATTTGGCATTTTTTCATAGAAAGAAAGAAAGAAGTCATAAAAACATTGAATGAAATCCAATCTCCCTCTGGACTTGAACTGAAAAGTGAGCTTTGTAGAAATATCTAAAAGTTCTTCCTTATATTTCCATATTACTCTTAAAATAGGAGAGGAAGAGGTGAAAAACTTGAAGGGGATTGTCAAATTCTTTACAAATCACCAACAATTTAAATAAAAAATCATTCATATAATTATGCGTTGTCGTCTAGTTTTCTCCCTCTTACTTAAAATTGACTTCTATATTTGTGCTTTAAAGACCTCTTTAGCTCTATTTCCTGATTGGGTTTGGAGAGAAGAGATCCAATGGGGCAAAAGGGCTGAGTTTGTGTTAACCACTGGAGGCAGCATTTGCTAATCCCAATTTCTTAGGCATTTATGTCTGATTGTAAAAGGTCCCCAGCCTGACTGAAAATCTCATTCAAACTATCCTCTTGTGTTTTCAGATAGTAATCTTGTAGATTACTGATGCAAAATGTGAGCTCCAAGTGCAGGCTTAGATCTCAATTGATCATTTCCAAAGTTTAGGGCCATTTAGATTTTCTAAGGAGCTAAGAGCAAGGCCCAGCGTGGGAACTGGGACTTACTCTCACGCCCTGTGAGGACTTACTGGGACCTATGGTCTTGATTTGGGCCCATATCCAGCAAAGATGGGAATGAGAAACCATGAAATGTAACTTTTATTCAGTTCTTCAAAAATTTATGGCAAAAATTAATTCATGTGTGTCTCTGTGTTTGGGCTGAAGACATTCGTAGAGATTTCTGTATGGATTTGTCTTCAGTGTTTAGAATTAATTTTAATTTCCGGGTCCTTTCAATAAAATCTAAGTACAAGAGTATACAGCGTGGTTTTGCTTAGAACTGATTTTAATAAATAGCATTGAAAAGTGGGAGGGGACAGAGGGCAGAGGAGTTGGTTTGTTGGTTTGTTTTTTTCTTCATGTCTGATGTTGCAGACTGAAGATATGGGCTATGAAGAGAAAAATCTAAGATGCCAGCTTTTATTTTGCAGTGTGTATGACAAATCAGTTATTTTTAAAGGTAAGTATACTTTTGGCAGCTGCTTCTATTTCTTTTACAGGCCAGATTTTCCCATATAAGTAGGATTTCTGCCATGTTTAACTAATTAGAAAGACTAATATGTGTTTCTCAGCTTTATTATTTTGAAGAAAAATCTGAAATAACAGGTTTTGAGGTAACTATTGAACAAAATAATTTAGCCAGGAATAATATAATGCATGGTGAAACAGAAATCAAAGTTCACCTAGCTTTATGTTTTTTGACATTCCCATCATGTACATCAGGATATATTCCCATCCCTGCACAGCAGCCAGCCATGGGGATTTTGCTGACTATCCCCAGGCTCACAGGGACAGGCACGTAGCAGCTCAAGCTGTGTGTGAGAAAGGACACATAGGAAGAAGTCACAAAGCCCTTTGCAGATAATGACCATTTTTTCCTAATTTACAACTAAATAGTCTGGTTTGGTTACTATTAATCTTGACACTGATGTGCAGTGTGAAAAGCAAACAACTCTGCAATTCTAAGGATTCTTTTTACTATTACTGCCAGAAGAGTTAAAGTGCTTACAGAGGGCACCAGGAACTGTTGGGATTTCTTCACATAGCTATTATGCGACTTGGGATACATCTTTTAATCTCTGCTTTACAAGGAAAGACTAGAAAATCTAGTCTAGTCGGAACTGCAAAGGTGTAAAGCAAACCTTCCCCATCACTGCCCTTCCTTTTGCCACTGTCACTCCCTCTCAGTTGGATGAGATCATGGCTTGCATACCAGCTTGCAATCCACCTCAAAGAGATCTGGGTTTAGATGATCCAAGTCATGTTTCTGTGATCTTGTGTAAACAGAGAAGTAGTATTCCTCCTGCTGGTATGGAGTATCCACCCATGGGATTTTTTTTGCCTTTATAACTACCATGCATATGTAGCTCTATGCTGGAATTTTGTAAAAGGAAAGTAATAGCAATTATGAATAGCTGTTTCCTCCAAGGCACTCCTTGGTGCTTGGATATACACTGAAAAGGACTTGAAGAAGTGCAAGTCACACATGACTCTGCTTTTGTTTTGCAGTGCTGGTCAGGGTTTGACAACTCACCCTGGTACCCAGTGCCAGGTGCCAGGGTGTTGGGACTGTGGGTGTTTATTAGGGTACATCGATGCTGGCAACAATTCCACCAGGCACCATACCACAACTGCGCGAAATGGGCTGCCTTTCTTCTCACAGTAGGAACAGACAAGATATCCAGAGGGCAAGGACTTGGCGGGAGCAGTTTATATGACCAGATGGATCCACTGTAATAATGTGGTATGAGCTTCCAGATAATTTAATAAGAATTGGCAAGCGCAAGACATCAGTTCCTTGATGGCTTTTTTTGATGAGGGGAGAGAGTGATGAGGTGTTAATTAAGAGGGAGTTAGCTCTTGTTAGCTCTGGATATACATGTTCAATGATGTGCTTTTCTTTCTTTGTTCAAGACACAGAGTGTAGTACTACTGACCTTTAAATTGATAAATATTTGAGAGCTGGAAAGCCACAGGAGGAAAGCAGATGCCACGGTATCTGTGGTAGTGGTGCAGGCAGTTCATCTAGATTTGTTCACTCGAAAACTCATTCTTGCTGCCTGACCCCTTGGCAGTGGTGGAGTCACAGCTCAACACCACGGAGTGCTAACGTGCCTGTGTTAGTAAGGCTGGTGACTTCTATTTTGGATCCTGGTAGAGCTGATAAGGTTTAAATAGGAAGTCACACTACAAGTGTCTGGGGCACGTTAGGGTTGGCTTTATACCTAGGTGTCCACAGCTGAAATACAGTGCTAACCTCTCTCAAATTTCTTTCTGGGGCTCAATGACATGTATTCTTCCTTCAGTCAGGGACCAAATATACACGTGGGGTGCCAGAGTGATGAGAGCTCGGACTGCAGAAAGTGAGAGCAGGTGAAGGTCATTGAGGGTTTGATGGAGAAGAGCAGATTCCTAAGTTCCTTGTTCAGGGGCTTGCTGGGGAGCAGTGCCATGCCACTCTACTGCAGAGGCTGCCAGGAGAGTCACTCTTTAGAGGCCATTTTTCTTTAGGCATTGCCAAAAATGACAGACACCCCCCCCCCCAACAAAAACCCACCAAAACCCCAAACTTCTGGAAAAGGAGCAGTCTGAGAATTTGCTTTCTTTCTTTTAACAAAATTATCTCTTCATCTGTGTACACACTTCTGTGACAGAATGTTGCTCCTCTGCAGAACAGTCTGCTAAATGAAGGGTTGAATACCTGCCTGTTCACTCAGCACTCACATCCTGAAAAGCACGATGGAAGTGGTAAATACTTTTCTTTTTAACCCCTGGGCCAGTTTAAACTAGTAAAACACTTCAATATATTTTTGTTTGGTAAAAAGGTAGTCATATAAAATTATCAAAATTGCAATAATTAGCAAATTGCAGAGAAAGGTCTTTAGGACTTGTAACTCCAAAGTGTAGGCAATAGAAGCATAATTTATAGGCTGACACACCAGTCCAGCTATAGGCAACTCCAGCACTTGCTTTGCTACTCATTAAAATAAGTGCACAGCTATTAGACTAATTATAGCAAGCTATGTAGCAAACTGAACCCAGACAGTGAGACAGGATGCCTTCTGAGTGAAGTAGATCCACAGCCCACGGCAGCCTGGAAATCCTTCTGCATTTTAGCCCATTGTCTCCCTAGACATGTTAGCGATTCTGTTTGCTTTGTACTGCTTCCTTTTGCTCTCTCTCCCTTGTTGCAAGGTCCCCCAAAATATTATTGTGTCTCAAATGGGGAGTTACCAAAGGTGCTTTGGATGCTGCAGGTGCTGCTTTTGGTTTTTTGCCCGCCCTGGTGACTCCCATTACTTTATTATTAGGGCATAGATTTCAGCAGCTGCCTGACCGTGACAGGCCAAAAAAAGATCACCTTTTTTTTTTTTCCGCCTCATGCCCTATTATAAAGGGAAACATATTTTAGAAATATTTGCTGCGATGTTAAGATTGTGATTAGGGCCTTGGTTGTGTGTTAAATTGTTTTAGGTGAACAGATAACTCAGGTGATCCTGATACCTTCCTGGAAATGTCAGGCTTTGTGAAAGGTAACCAGCTTCTGAGTTTTCTTGCAGGCCTGTGGCTTAATTTGGTCTGTCTACCTTTGTTCGTGTCCCTGTGAATAGAAGTCGGGTGCTACTGCTCATTTTAACTATGTACATTTATAAAATAGCCAACTGTTTTGTCTCAAGACCCTTTCCAGTTAACGAGGTTTGACTAAACTTTTGGGAAAAGTGCTGTATTTTACTCTTTTATGGAAGCAGTGTGTGGCAGGCAGGCTGGGTGGGCCCTGCTCTGAAGAAAGAGGTATCCTTAGCTGCAGCACTGGTGTCAGCAAGCCTCTCCTCTCTTCTTCAGAGCAAAGCATACATGATCTCTGTTCAGAGGGATGTCTTCTGAGGAAAGAGGCAAGCTGGTCTTTGGCTTCCCTCTATAATGAATGGCTGTGAGCATTTTCCAGAACGTGCTCAAATCTTTGCTCTTAGCTGAGTACCACACAAGCATCTCCAAGATACAAGCTAGACTTGCTGAATTTTAGTCCTAGCCTGAACTTCACTGCCTTCAGCTACCTCTTAATCATATCTTGATTTGTATATTTTCTTAGAGAAGACATTTCAAAAGATAAAACAGATTCTGCAGCAAAAGAAAAAAAAATAAATAGGAGAAAAGTCCTAAGATCATACATCTGGAAAAAGCTTTCTAATCCTTCTTGACACATCTGTTGCTTTAGAAGAAAAAAATCTCCTGGCTGCACTGGTGCCCTGCAGCTATGTGTGTTGGGGGCCTGGCTGTATAATTTGTGGAGCGCAATAATTCTATAATTATATTGCTAATTGTGTGCTACCACTTTTTTTTTTTATAATAACATAGTGAAGTGATTTATAACTTAACAGTTTTACAAGAGCTTAGACAGACTGTTAACTGAAAATGAGCACTTGCAATGTTGCTCCTGATAACTGTTAAGGGCTTGCTATCAAGCTGCCTGAATGCCTTACTAAAAGGTGTAGCCTTACACAGCCTTTCAGTATTTCAGGCTGAAAATCTCAGCAGTACCATGCCTTTCTCATCTTACCCGTTCCTATACAAAAAATAACAGGAGGGAGGATGGGAGAAAGGTTAAGAGTAAGAGGAAACTCAGTCTAAGCAATACCCACAAAAGAATGCAAGTAATAGGCAGAATTTGAATTTCAAAATGGAAGACGTATTTGTAGTGAAAAGTAGAGGAGTTGGATTTTAGGGGAGGTTGAAGTACTTTCCTATTCAATAATGAGGAAGAACTGGCAGCTTAGGGGTGAGAGGATTCTCTCTTGTAATAGTTGGGAGAGACAGAAATTATGAACTGGGTTGCAGAGGCAAGACATTCACCTGCTTTTCATTGATGCTTTGGATTACAGCCTTTTCCAAGTTGAATTTACATTTGGGCAGCCACAGTTGCTTTCTCTGGATACAGTTTATTTGGGTGCTACCAAAGATGCTTTTGCTTCACAAGGCTGCTTTGCCTTGGCTGGAACAGGAAGAAGTAGCTACATTAAACAGTTCAGGCAACACATGGTATTGGTGTTTTTATTCTTCCAAATGTTTTAAGATGGGAAGTTACTGCATTTTTCAGAAATAAAGGGGTAAAAAAAAAAGTCTTTCTTGCTTATTACATGGAAATTCAATGTATAAAAAGAAGCATAAATTGGCCTTTTTTTTTTTTTTTTATTCTCCAAAGAAAATAGAATATTCTACTATCTGAGCTGGTGTGTTAACTGCATAGCCATAACTACCTGTTGAGACCTTTTGACTGCATACTGTGTGCCCTGGGAGTATTTAGCTTTTGAAATACAAGTTACCATATGAAAAGACCAATTATTCTTTAAACTTTAGGTATTAAAAGATGAAACACATCCTATATTCTTCCCTCATTCCTGCAAATGTAGTTTCATGTAATAGTTCTTTCAGGAATTCAGCTTTTGGAGCAATTTACTACCTTTGACTTAGATTTTTACAGCTTGCAAAGCTGCGTGTATAGGCTTATCATTTCAGAAGTAACGTGACCTAAGTTGCGAGATCATTATGAAAGATTCTTCATTAAGAATCATACATGATTCATAGAATTTTTTTCCCTAAAAATATTTCCCGGAAATTTTTTCCCTAATTTCTCTCTGGAGAAATTTTCAAGCCAGTTGGTTCTGATATGATATAAAATATATACAATATTAATTTTGTACTCAAAGTTGCTTGACATAGAGATTGGGAGATTAAACATTTGCTTTCTAGTGGAAGACATTTGAATTTGGGAACCATATTAAAGTGAATATATTTCAAAAATAAAATCACAGTATGTAATTTAAGTGTTCTTCAAAATAGGATAATAGACACATTATTTAACTCAACTGTAAGAGTTGCTTTCTCATGTTCAGAGTTTGCCTAATAAACTAAACTCAATTGATAAGAATAAGGTGTTCAGCATGTCCAGGCAAAGTAGTTACAAAAGAAAGGAGAAGAAAAATTAGAGCAGTGAACATATTTTTAGTAAAGGGCCAGGAACCTGGAATATGAGAAGTGAAATGGGATACATGAGTGTAACTGATAGCTTGATATTCATTCTTTGTATTGTTCTAATTAAAACAGTTCAGATCTGCTTCTGCTTCTCTTAAAATCTGTGACAATGCCTCTATTTTCATTAGTAGGCTACCAGCATACAACTTCTAGTATACGTGTCCAGCCTACCGATAGTTATTTTTTCCTCTTTCATTGTGGTGAAACTATTGACTTTGGGATTTAACTCATGAGAATTGCCCAGTTTATGATGAACATGTGCCATTACAATTACTTAGGAAGTGTGTAAAGTTCTGCTGTCAGGAAGGTTAGCGGATGATTTTCTGCTAAACGCGGACTTTGATTTTGTTGTTTCACTTGTTGATCCAAATACTAAGATAGGTACAGCCTTTCAGAGCTGTAGTTAAATGCACCACATTAAGTCACAGCATTGCCTTTGTTTCTCATGTTATCCTGCTAATAATCAAAACTTCCTTTGAAGCCTGTCTCCTGCAGTATTCCCTTACACAGATTAATGTAGAGCCTCCATTCATGATCTTCACTATATCACACTATCTGCTTTAATATTTAACTTTACTGCATGCTCTTATGTAGACCCTGGAGCTACAAACTGAGGTTCACATCCAAGCTGAAAGCCAGGGGAAAGGAAATTAAATCCCTGATGCTCATTTTTCTTGCTTATGCATTTCTCCATCTGTGAAACAGGTATACTACTACTTGCTTTGGATTTCTGGGTGAAATTTTTATATGAAAAAATACCAGTATTTTCTTTTGCTCTGTAGTCTTGCTCATGGTTCTGCTGTCCACTTCCAAGTGACATGAAATGGCAGGTAATCTTTGGTGGATATCTTTTCAAGCAATTTAAGAAACAATTAGAAAGTTATCTGAGCTAAATAGGTACAGAAAATTGATCAAATAAACTTGTTTTTGTGAGATATAAAATATGTTATAGTGTATTGTTCTGTAAAATACACACTTCATACCATTACATGTATTTATTCATGTTACGTCTTTTTGGTTTATAATGGGCTTTAATATATGGAATTCTGTATGTCTATAAGGGTTTTGTAAAACCAGGCATATAAAATGTTAAACATTCTCAGTTTGCTTAAAATATATATGGAAAATTTATTAATATATTCCAATCTTAGAATACATAAATTTGACATGGAGATTCAAAAGGGGCTTGTTGGAGAAAGAAATTTTGGAGAGATTATAAAAACATTAAAGAAATGAAATTCCATTTCTTTCATGGGGTGAACTCTACAAAAAGGCAAAACTACTTTTATCAATATTGAATAGCCACAGCAAACCCAATTGCAATGCTACTATGCATGTATTCTCTCCACAAATTCACACACAAGGTAGGGATGGATGGTCCTGCACAAACACCATCTTAAATATAGCAAGACACAGGAACCTTTTGGAAAGACACAAGTTTTCCTTGGCCTAGTCAATAGGCTTCCTTATTCTTGGAAGGCTTGTGGCAGCAGCTTCTACACAGTTGGCTTCAGAGACAGAAACACCTGTTGTGAACAAGTACTGCTCTTCTGTATTTACACCTGTAGTCAGTGAAGGGATGTGGGATCTGAAGTTAGCTTTGAGGAATAATTCCCATAATTTGATCTGGATCGCCTTTCATCCATGATGCCCAAGTCTTAAACTCAGGCAGTAAGGGTGAAGGCTGACCAGTTTAACTTCACCACATCAGTAGCTAACCTTTTCCAATAAATTATTTACATGTATGTAGGGTATCTCCTAGATCATACCTCTGCTGCTCTCAGAAAGATACTATTTGAGCAGTGCTATGCATGTAGCATATGAGGCTGACTTCCTATGTGTATTATTTAGAATTCACTGAATCTATACAATTGTGACAACTTGGGGGTCCTTTGGAAGAAAAGATATGAAAAGTTCTTTTGCATTGATATACAAATGTACAATTTCATTAGCTTTCAAAAATACTTTATGCAGGTATCATCCTCCACAACAAGTCAGAGCAGCAATTGGAGTCTTTGGACCAATTTTTAGAGTTGTTTTCAAAGCATGAGCCTTCTGGAGTACACAACCTCTTTGAAATCCTCAGTCAGCTGTACTGTAGTTGCCTGTCAGACATGAGTGGTATGGGACTGTTACAACTAAGTAGGATTAACTCCTATCTTTCTCAGTCAAATTTCTAATACTGACTAAAAAGTACATTTTGCAACTTAATTTCAAACTGGAAAATATGGCCACAAAACTGGACACTGAATAAATTTAGTCCTCTGAATATGCTCTCTGCACGTTAACAAAATACATCACAGTGAGTTAATAACCACTATTTTTATACTGTGTTATTTTATGGAAACTATCTCTCACCGGCAGGAAAGTACAAGGACTTCTAGGAATCACTGGGGTATAATGAAAGTTGCCAAAAATGTAAACTAATACAGATTTTCTTATGAACCATGAAAATATTATGTTTAAAATAAAACTGTAACCTTTAGCCTTTGTCTGAGAACAGCAAAAAAATATGAACAGGAATTTTAAAAAAGTGCATGTGTATATAGACATCTGAGGTCTCAGGCCCTAGGTTACTACTACATAAATAGGGCCTGAGACCGTAGATGTCTAGAAAATACCAGCCAACTAAACTAATATCAAAAAATATGAGCCAACTAAACTAAGATCAGAAGATCAATGGATGATCTGTAAGTGGAAACCTTCTAGTCTGATTAAATCTGCAAAAAGAGTTTGAACAGTGGGGTTCCCTCTTTTTGCTTCTCAAGTGCCTTAGTGTGCATTTAATTGCAGGAAGATACCTTTTCACCTCCATAAGAGCATTTTTCTGAGATTTTTCCATTCTGCTCTTACTTCCTCCACTCAGTAAACCAACAGACTTCAGCCAGCGTACCAGCAATTCTCTGCTAACAAAAGTGATCTACCCAGCAAGCAGCGCTCAGCAACACAATATCAAGACAAAAGAAGCATTCCCCACAAAGAGATAAAAATAGTAAGTTCCTGAGATGCTACTTGCTAGGGTGTCAGGGTGTTGAAATATGCCATGAGAGCATTTCAACTTCCTAGACTGAGGATAAACTATTGGAGTGCGCAGTCAAATCAGGAAGACTATGAAGAATGAAGATAGTAAAAGAAGATGTAGGTTTTCTCAGTGTTTTGTTTTTTTTTTTTTTCTTGATAATTTCAGTTGTAGTTCAACTAAAACCATTTACTGAATCCATAGTTATCATTAGTTTTGGCAACAATATGAGAAACAAAATTAGTTTTCTCATTTTGAAGCTTAAAGAAAAAAAAAAGAAAAATGTTTGAGGATCAGGCACAAATTCCAGAACACTGCTGAATATATTAAAAATGGAATGGTGTGACTTCTTTATTGCAAAGCTTGTTTCCCTTTCAAAATAAAACAAATATTTTTTTTTCTTTTGGGATCCTTTCCTCCTCCCCCCCACCCCCCTTTTTTTTTTTATTTTTTTGCTAATGGGACTACAAGGGTTAAATAACCTGAAAGAATGAAAAGATGAAATGAATGTTCTGTCTGACCGCAAGCATTTTTTTTTTACAGCTTTGGTTCAATAACCCACCTAAAATATCCCTTGTTAACATGATTCTAAGTACAAGGTACCTTAACAACAATTCCCAGGAGATGTTGTAACACCTTTGTCAAATTCAGTTTAATGTCAAAGCGGCTGAGAACATGCTCATTTCAAACTGGCTGAGAACATGCTCATTCTATGAAATAAAGAGGTATTTTGACATTTCCATCCTAATTTTGGAAGAAAACAAATGTTGAAATATTAGAATTTCCCCCAGGATGAAAATTCTAATATTATGCTCAGCTCTAGTTTCCAATAACTCTTACACTTTAATTTTGTAATATTTAACTTAATGTTTCCCATGTGAGTATTATAGCACTAGTGGGTAAAACTTCAGTCACCTCACAGATTAGGCATGCAAAGGAAAACAGTCCATGTATGTATAGAGACAGCTTTCTCCCTTCGCAAGTGCCTTCCTCTTGTTTCCCCTGCTGATGAGATGTCAGTTTATTACAGACTTGATGAATGGAGTTTCCTTTCTCAGGAAACAGTAGTCAGGCCTATGGAAGCATTTATGTAACAACATACGTCCCCTTTGTGGAAGTTTCCTTATTATCCCTTCCCTTGGCTGTGCTGGACCTCAGTCAGGACAGCCAGAAGGGAAATACTGAAGTGCGGCTGCTGGGTTATTTGTGGGAAACAAAATTTAGCAGTCCTGGTCTTAAGAATTTGTGAAGCCACAATCGACCCCTGCTTGCACCTCTGTGGTGTGCTGAGCGAGATACCTTCTGTGCAGTTAGTTAATCCCTATGTGCTCAGAAAGTCTGATGCAACCTGCTTTTTATGCCTGGATAGGGCAGCCTTATACATGTGCGTGCATCGAGCCTGGTTTCATCACAGGCATCACATAAAATCTCTCTTCAGGGCATGAGGTTGCTTCCTACCAGGCTGGGTCTCAAGCAGACAGGGTCTAAGGTTGCCTGTGGTACAGGGTACCTCCAAACCAACCAACCAACCAACCAACCAAAATGAATTGCAACTTTAACTTGATCCAGTTCCCATTCAAAGTTAGTGCAAGATAATATAGATCTCTATATAGGTAATACAAGATAATATAGATGCAAGATAATATAGATCTCACTTCCCTAGATCTCAAAATACATCACAGACTAGCTTGATTTAACCATCTCAGTTTTACAGACTGGAAAGCTGAGGCGTTGACACAGCTGCAGTTAAATAGCTCAGCAGAATTACATCTAGTGCCTATCACACCAGACTCCACATCCACCTACACTGTGATGTTAGACCGTGGTCATCAATAGGTATTTCACTCGATGTGTGTTAGCAAGTGTTTGTCTTAATTCTCTTTTCCTTTCTTAAATACAGCAAATCAGTACCTGGCTCCTGTTGCTGCTGCTTGAGGAGCTCTCCACTGCTGCTCAGCCTTCTTTCCTGGTGGCTCTTCCACCATCATTTATAAAAGAGGATGTCTCTTGAACTTGATAGAGAAGAAGAGATGAGCAAGAAGCAAGGGATGAATCCGGTTACTGTAATGACTGCTTGACAGGTTAGACTGGCTCAAGAATAGAGAGTAGTAAATCCTCTCTTTGCCCTTACAACAATGAAACCAGAGAACGCCTTGCTCAATCCATTCAGTGTATTAATTCAAAATAGCATATACAATGGTTTATGCGGGTTGTCCTGGGCTTGCCTCAGTTCAACTTGGACTTCCTGTTTCCACAGTTGAACTTGGTGTTTCTTCCATGCTCCATTGAGACTTTCTGATAGAAAGTACATTGCTAGGTCAAAATACTCTTATAGATCAGATGCAATCAACCTTATCAGAGGGTTGTGCAAGTTTCTTATCCTCCCTTTCCCAGCAGAGCCTGAGGAAACACCTTTTGTTAAACACTGGAGTATTTCAGCTGTGCTGGGTTTCAGAATTATCATGTCCTTTGTTCTGTCACTCAGCTGGTTGCTTACCTGTTCACAAGCTGCTGCTCCAGTGGGTGGAGTAGAGCTCTCCAGCTCTGACTCCTGGTAGCCTTGCTGTGATGTACTGCTCTGATTGCCACTGATGGTGGTAAAGGAGGACACTACCACAGATGTTGCATATCCGTAGGAGTACAAAATGAGGAGAAACACACTTTATTACTTTTTCTTCTCCCAGCTCTCTGCCTAACAATTAATTTATTGCCTCATACCCACCTGTCTCCATTTCTTGTCATAGTCTTATGACTAAATGAGCATGAACTACATTGTAGCTTTTTGTGTCTACAGTCTATTTTCAACTGTATTTAAAAAAAAAAAAAAAAAAAAATTACAATCTTTTTTTCCCTGGTTAGAAGGTCTGAATTTTATTTATATTTTTTTGTTATTATTAACTTTTTGATAAAATACACAACCTTTGCTGAAATCTATAGCTGACAACCTGATATGTTGATTTATTAGTGGTAGCACTGAAAAGAAGGAAAAAGAAGTGAAGATGAAATGTCTTGCACTAGGTGTCTTGCTCTTGTTCTGTTCTTGTCTGTTCTCATTTGATTTTGAGTGCTTTTTTAAAAATATGCGTTATTCTTTACTTATTCTCTCAGTAACTGATAATAAGAATCCTTTTCAAGATCATTTCCTGAAAAGTGGCCCCACATATTTATGATACGTTAAACCTCAATGATTGTTTTACTCCTCCTTATTCAAGCCAGAACCTCTATGTTGTCAGCTAATCTGTATATATAAACACTCCAGAATAAGCTGTCAAAAGGAACAATTGAAGGCAAGTACCGTAGTTCATGGGCTCTGGTGCTTGCTATTCATCTCATTAAATTTGCTCTTTCTGTACTTTGGGACTGTTTGTGTGTTTTTAATTAATAAATTATTAGATTAAAATATGTAAACAGCTTATGAAAGTGGGAAGGATCCAAAATTTGTCCTAATCAACATTCAGTCTCCCTGCTGCTGGGCTGCAGAATCACATTGGGCTCGTTTGTTGGATCTTCTCTTGCTCAACACATGCCTTTTATACCAGTCCATGTGAGGGATGGAAAGTGGTTGCTCCGTCTTTCTCTCTCCCCAGCTGAGGAATGTTTGGTTATCACTGTCTCTGGCAAAATATGAAGTGTGGCTTAAAAAACCTCAAATGGAGAAATGCTCTAACCATGTCTTGCAAAGAGGTAGAGTCCACTACTGCTGAATTTATTATAATAATGAAAAAAATTTTAAGAAGTAAGTTGATGTTCCCATGCCCAAAGACTTGTTCTGGGGGTGCTCAGTCCCTGCTGGAGTTTCAAACTGAGGTCCCATATATACATGGGAAAGTTCGATGTCCACAGCATGCTGGCTGTGTGAATATTGCTTCTGAGAATCAGTTTCTTCCTCCTTCCTTAAGGCTCTAAGTATCTAACTCATCTTTGTCCGGTATAGCCCAGGAATCAAAACTACTGATATGGTGTGGCCTGAGGTGGCCCTTGTACAGCTGTAGACCTCAGACTCCACACAGACCTGTCTTGTACTCCTTGGAACATCCTTTGCTGTGAGTCTTAATGAGGGGTGTCCTATCAAGCAGTTAAATTAAGTGCAATTTAAAGCAGTGGCCATTTTAAAAAAAGCAAAAAACAGCAAACAAAAAACAAAACCTAAACAAAACCAAAACACAAATGGACAAGCTTTGGTACAATTATGATTAATTCCTTACCTGGAGAAAACTGCTGAAGGAAGGTGTTGAAATATGTACCACAGTTTATGCAAACTAACGTGCATGTGCATACTAATAGTATGTGATAGGATATGGTGACGGTACTAAAATAAAAAGCCTGTAACAGCAAACCTAGAAATACCTTAAAACATAATCAAAATGGAAAATGATGTAATTGTCATTTAAATGTTTCTTAATTTTCAAATTATTCTTCCAGTGCATTATGCTTCTTGGCAAATGTAGCCAAAGAGGCAGATCCAAGGAGTTCAGGTTTCTAATAATGTAATACATGTTGGGGTTTTTCCATCCTCCCAGCATTCAATTCAGAAAAATACTTCTAGGGTGTAAATGTCAGCTGTGAGGCAGAATGAAGAATGTTTCCATGCCTTTAACACACACTTATGAGTATTTCAGGTCTATTTTATCTTCTCTCATAACTTTCCACGTGTCCTATTAATAGCTCTTCAATTCTCACTATTTTAGGTTCTGCTTTCAAAGCTTTTTGTCTGCACATTCATTACTTGGGCATCGTTTACCATTAGCTTCCTTTGTTTTGTTTCTGGTACACTTTGTCACAATTTACCTATCAAATATGTTTCTTGAAATACTAAGCCATTTCTAAGAAGAACTTCAAGTATTGAAAGTGTTTTGTTTCTCTTTTCTAAAACACAAACGCATTGCTGACCTCTGATATAATTTTGTGTGAAAATGAAAGCGTTCCACATAATACCTATGTTGGTTTTTAAAGAAAATATAAACAGAAGCATAGGTTAAAAAAAGGAAAATATTTGTTTTAATGGCTTGATGCTAGGCTGTTTTATAGGCTTTTGTTAAAGTCTTTTTTGAATCTCTGATTTTGAATCAGTTAAGACATTAAAGTTGCAGAACTCCCTAAAAGAGCTTCTTAATTTCTCCCTCCTCTAAAGTTTTCTTGTAAAAGCTGAATTCTCCATTTCCCTATTCCATTGCATGTGACATGTAGCATCACCACAGTCGGCTCATGAAGCTGTCAGGAAAAGTCTCCAGAGACTTCTTTTATGATATCAAGATGATGGCAGATGGAATGTCTATGCAGGTTTGGCTGCTATAGGCAAACCAAATAAGGCTTGCTTTAAATGATATTTTGTTTGAAACAAACCTACCACAGCAAAAAAATTCTGAGCTAATGCTTCTAGAACCAACATAGTTCTGCTTAGCCCATTATGAAGAACTATTACATCCCATTAGTGAATATGACAATGGGAGCTGAAACTCCTGATTCTTTGACTTTGCTATAGATTTTTTAAAACCTATAACGAGACAATTTTTCTGTTGTTTTCTTATCTGTCAAATGAGGAAAGGAATCTGCATAAAGTCAAGTAGACATTATGTGTTTCTTAAGTGCTAGGTAGTATCATTAAAAATTAATACCACAGCTGTGATAACACAGAACAGCAATCTGCACTGAACAAAGGATTTGTTCCTTCCTGAGCCAAGGAGGGCTGGATGAATATATTATATGTCTTGCCAAATTTGTCTAACCTGTTCTCAGGAATTACAGTGATATATATCTCTGAGCTTCCTTAGGCAATATTTTACAAGTGCTTCACAGCACTACTATTTAACCTGAACCTCATTTGCTCCAATTTAAACCACTTACCTTTTTGGTTCCATGCACGATGAACTTGTTAAACAGATCATTATTTTTTGAAGGTTTCAACATCCTTTTACAAAGAAGATAGTTTTATTTTGTAGGTTAATTAGAATTTTCAAACGTTGATTATATTATTTATATCTCCCTTACATCCACATGTATTGTCAATTTGAACACTTTAGGTAAGACAATCTTTGTTAAATCTTTGATTTTTTTTTTCCTCTTTATGATTTAGTAATATAAGATTCAGAATTATAATTTTTTTTAAATTAAGCTCAATATTGCTAGAATGAAGATAAATGTTTGGGATACGAAGTATGGTAATTGACCAATTCAACAGAAAGATGTTCATTATCACACACTAAATTCCAAAATCCCTCTCTTTCTCATACTTGAATGCTTCATTCAGTGTCACACACATTGTGAAATACCGAGCTTTTGAGGAGAGGATTTCTGAGAGGGCCTAACCACTGATAGCATTCGGGCTCAGGAATTCAGTATTGACCCAGTCAATGTGAGTGTGCTGAATGGCTTTACAATCATGAGCAGAAATTCCATCTGTTCCTCCTTTGTGGTAGGAATGATAATATTCAGAACAAAATTATTGCTGTGGTCAGAATTGGACTGCTTTAAAAAAAAAATTAAAGAAAAAGGCATCCCATTTAATTCCCTGCTCTAAGGATGGGAGCCCATGGTTTTTGCTCTGACTCTTCAGATTCCCAGTGCAGCTTGACAAAGGCTTTATTTGAATTTTATTGAAAGTGGGAGCTGGCTTGTTTACAGTTTTACTCTTGAGGAGGCACACGGGGAGGGGTGGGAGTGGGGGTGTTAAACAAACAGGGCTGTAGGGATTGACTTAGACAGAGGTTCCTCCAATCATGCCACTGCTTTTTCCTCAGAGATAAAACCCAAGAGATTACAGATCAACAGTAAACTTCCTTAAGGTGAGGCTCATGGTCTAATGACTCTTTTTGTTTTACAAGGCCCAGGGTGTGTTTGGGAAGGGAAGCTATTAAGACAACTGAGGTTTGGTGATATATTGTATTTGGTGGGACAAAAGGATCCTTTGATTCCTGCTCAATTCTATCCCCTCAGTTGCACTGGAGGGGCCGTGCTACAAACTCATTAAAGGACCAGATGTACTTAAACCCCTTCGCAAATGGTTATGCTGTTGTTCTTGCTGCTATGTTTTAAAATCTGGGCCTGTTCTGGGGCCCCCAAGCAGCAAATTTGGCCTGTCTGAGAAGGCTGAGAGGAGAGGTTGGCTGAGTGGTCAGGGGTTTGACGAGCTGCCGGTAAAAGGAGTAGCTGGAAGTGAAACCATAGGGCTCCATAAATGATGTGATTATCTAAGGCAGTTGGGTTTAGAGATGAAGGGGAATGAGAAAGTAGTGGCTGCCTTTGGTGTTCTTGCTGAAGAATGGCTATTTGAGAGTGTCTATTAACTGAGTGGCTGATGGTGCTAGTGCTGCTGCAGAGGGAAGACCCAAGGGGACTGGGCACTGCTGGAGACATGGTCACTGGTGCCCCTCTTTGGTAGGGCAGCAGGATCTGCAGGTCCCACCTATGGGACTCTCTTGGCTCTCCCCACTGCCAGCCTCTTTCCCAGTTGTGCCAGTGCCACTGGAAATGCAGAGGTATAAGAAAGAATGACATGAGGGGTGACTAAGAGAAGGGAGGGGGTTGATACTGGAGGAAGGAAAAGCTTTCTTTGGTGAGGATGGGTGGGACAGTGAGAAGGAAGAGAGGGAGAGAATCAGGATGTCTAAAGTGCGTAGGAAGGTAAGGACAGTTTAATTACAGCACAAAGGTCTTTGTGGCCATTGGGAAAGGGGAGAACTATCCCTGTGCTGTAGTAAGGGGGAATATTTCATTGGATGGCAGACACACGGGGGAGATGGAGGGCTCTGTCCCCACTGTTCACCACTGCTGGTAAATTTCCTTTCCCCTTCCACTGAGATTACCCTAGTTCCCATGCCACACAGCCCTACTAATATTTCTCAAAGCCATTCAGTGACACAGAGGCTTGTGAGGAGCTTCCAGCAGCTCCAGACTTCTTATTCCTCTGCCTGTGATTGGTGGGTTCCCTGCTGTGGATGGGGGTGCAGCAGCCCCTTCGCACCTCCCCTAGGACAAGATCTCACTGACACATCCTAGCCAAGTGCCAGACTGTGCTGAAAAGTGAGGAAACAGGCAGCTGTCAGCCTTGTGCCCTCTTCAATGCTTCCACTGAGTAAAAAATTGCTTTGGTGGATGCAGTCCACTTATTACCGGTATTGACTAGTTTGGTGCTGGTGTTGTAAAGGGAAGGATCTAGACGGAAGTAGTATTTTGTTTTGATCCCGTGGCCTGTATCTCAACCTGCATTATACTGCTGCAGCTTTTTTTCCACGCCTGAGCGAATTCGGAGGGTTTGCTGTTTCAAGAAAATAGCCATGGGTGATCCTTGGGCTGAGCACTTGAGGCAGGTGTAGTCAGCTTGTGCTAATCCAGTGAGGTGCAGCAATGTTTGTGCCAGCATGAAACATTATGGCTTGGGCACTACAGGCAGCAGAGCTACGCTAACAGATAAAATCAAGTCTGGTAGTGCATGTTAATGCATCTGAACACAGACTGTCCAATCCAGAGCCTGCTCAAGTGCATCTGTGTAACACTGCATCATGCCATGAAAGTATCCCCCTTCTTTTGCAAGTAGGAAAGGCGATTTGAAGAAAGAAGAGGGTTAATAAGCGGTAGAAAATTCTGCATGAGAATAAAGAAATAGGGAGATAGTTGGTAAGCAAAGAAGAGAAAAGATTAAAAAAAAAAAAAATAAAGTATTGAGAACAGATTGACATTGAGACTGAAATACAGAAAAGGAGGAAAGAGACATTCTTTAGATGTCTTGCAGCTTAGGCTGCATGAAGCAGAATAGGATGTGTAAGTGATTTCTAGGGTAGCATGCCTACTATACAGTATAGTGTGTTACTAGAACAGTATTTGTAGCCCAAAAGTTGATATCTCTTGGGCTCCTTTGAACTGTCAACCCATATTTGTGGTTACTCCTGCATATGCTGTCCATGAACAGGTGGCAGTCTTCATTTTCATGCTCCGTGCAGACTGAAGTGGGGTAAACGCTATTCCCTCCTTGCAATTTTAAATTTATTCACAAAATGAACTTGAAATGAAAGAAGAAATTCAGACCAGTCTCCTTCACATTTCACAAAACTTTTCCCAATATAGCTGAACAGCTTTTATATTTCAAAGCAATTTGTAACATAGCGAAAAAAACCCCAACATTTTAATCAGGATTATCACATGCTCTTGTGCTAGCTTTTGGAAAAATGTTTTCAACTAGAGGAATATCATTTAGACAGATACTGCCTATAGTAATAAGAAAAACCCTTATGAAATGTGATAGTTATTGTACGCACACAATATGCCTGCCCATCTCTAGGAAGAATTGACAATTAGACCACATGGCTAAAAGATAAATAATGATATAGGAATTCTGAGAAATTAAACACATTAATAATCGTGCTTCAGTCTTCTCCAAGTGAAAAATGATAGACTGTGAATATGTCTTTGTCTAATTTTCTGTAGTAATAATAATTTTCAGTCCAGGGATTCTTTCTTTCAAGCATATGGTATATCAGTCTTTTCTTTCCAGTAGCAGGGTCCCTAGTGGAGGGACTGTGTCACTGTCACAATACCAGTTCAGACATCCAAGACTGAGGAGTATGAGAAAAGCTTGATGGGCATTGTCAGCCACATGCCTGTCTTTGGTTCTTTGCACAATGGATATTCTTTCTTTTAAAAAATAATTAGTTATTTGGGTTAGAACTATGTATTCGACTGTAGAGAGTTCTGGTAATTATTACTTGAGGTGAATGTACAAATATAAAAAAATCATTTTCTGTAAGCAGAATTATATGTACCTTCCAAAGTATCCTTCATCTTATGGCTCTTAATCTATGAGTTACTTAAGGATATCTATGAGGAGCTAACTAACCCAGTCTTCTTATTATAAAAGAACACAGGAACAATTTCCCCCCTCCTTCATTGTTAGGAGCAGAATAAAGTAATTCACTAAGTTCAGTCTTGGATTTTTTACTAATGTTTTACCTTGCCTAATTATAATTTCCTTATTTTAATCTGGAAGATGAGAAACTTCTGTTGTTTTGGTACCAGCAGGATTTACTTGATTATATTTTCCTGAATTTTTTGCAGCTTGGGAGTTTATACAGAGCTTGAGGAAAAAGGCTGAGAGGGTAAAGAAAACATAGCTCAACATTTTGAATTCCTCATGAGCAAATTAATCACAGTTACAATTAAATATGCAATGACATTTGCAAAGATGTGCAATACAGATGAATTGAACCTAACTCATTCTCAGTAGACTTGTTCTATATGAAATGTAAACACTAAAAGAGAATAAGACTTCTTTTTCCTTCTGGTGTCCCTCAAGACTTGCTAAAGGCTTCCACAACATACTGTGGGCCTGATCCTGATACGCTTATGTTAAATTGATTATTATACTCTCTTAGTAAAAAAGGAACATGAAATGCAAGTATAAATTATTTACGCTAATATTAGGGATGTTGTGATGCCAAAGCAGTGTAAAGAGGCCTCAACGTAAATGAAAATCAGACTCTGTATGTTTATGTGAATAACACATCTGCAAAATATCTGTAATATAGAACATAGCAGTTGTTTAATTTTTACCTAATTAGAGAGGCTTGAAAACATCTGGTAGTTGACACCAATCCATTTTTTCCATTGTATCCTTTCTTGGTAAGTCGGGAACGGAATACAATATATCCCATGAGGTGCTCTTTTAGTTTATGACAGGTGTGCATTTCCTAGCTGGTCATTGCATGACACTATTTGTTTCCCACAGATACAGCTGGAAATACATTTATTTGGCAGTGAGGAATTGCAAGGGAAAGAAAAACTGGTTTAGGAGGAAACTTACATCAGAGATGTAGATATATATTGTTTGCACAGAAATCTCAATGTGGCATTTCATAACTTTCACAAGCATTTTCTCCATCAAACAAAATGTCATAAATTTAATAAAGAGAGTTGGTGCATAATTTCCAGCATTAGTATAAGAAGTAGAACGAAAAATGTATATTGTCTGACTATAATCACCCCCCTAGCATACGTAACTGTTTTTATTTAAGCTGTGAGTGAGTTACTCCTGTTGTGCTTTCTGCTGCTTGGAGTAAGGGGAGCAGTGAAGTTGGCCGACTGCTGGCCAAGGAGTGGTTTGGGCTACGTGTGGGGTCCATGGGCATGTGGGGAAGAGAGAACTGAGCTTTCTCCTCCTTCCTCCTCCTAGATGTGGCAGCCACTGGGATGCATGAGAGAGGCTGAGGGAAGAGCTTCACATAACTCAGCACGGAGACTCTCATCTTCTGATGAAGGGAAGAGCAGCTCCAGCAGTGTTGCTCACAGAGTGTGCTTTGCTTTAGCAACAGCACCAGTCTGACAGTCTAGACTAGTAAACTCAACAGGGCCAGACCATTACCTGGCCCTGAGGCCACTATGTGTGGAGCAGCTCAGAGCTATGGTATGAAACTCTCACCCTCCGAAACAGTCGTGCAGACCACCTATTAGCAATGGACCCAAGTTAACTTCCAAATTGTGCCTGGAAATAGCCTGAGAATGTTCCCTGTAGCCTAAGTCAAATACATACCAGAAGCGAATGATACACACAGCCAAATTATGGTGCCTGGGAGCACCCTCTTACGTCATTTACTGGTATAGGCATAGGCCAAATGCCTCTGTTTCATTTATTGTCCTTGACTGGGAGTTTCCCTAAAAAAGCACATGAGGACAAATACAAACTTGTGAAAATTTCTACTTTACCTTAACTTGATGGAATAAAGAAAGTGATTTCTCTACAACCGTCCTTTTTTAAATTTGAACACTTTGATTTTTTTTTAAACAGGAAGCTATCTTTTATAAAAGCTTCCACAATTTCTTTTTAGAATGGTAAATTTCATGTAACCCCTTGCCATATAAAAAGATGTAGGATGTGTGTGTGTGTTTCACTCCCAGAAGTGTGCCTCATGAAGCATATGTGCTCAAGTCGCAGGTGGTGTGATCCCACTGCTGTCTAACCCAGGCTCCCTCCTTGACCTAAACCAAAGGAAACTACTATGTTTAGGGTTTTTCCCCTCAGGTGCATGAAAGAAGATGATTGATTTTCAGCATTGGATTTGGCATACACACAAAAAAAAATAATCTGTCAAAGCTGTGTAATTGGGAAGGGATTTTTTTTCCCCATATGGAGTATGGAAGAACCTTCACTCCTGATGGAAGCAGACCCAATCCAAATGCTGCTGGGTATAGACAAGTGAAGTTGGTATAGTATTCTTATAATTGTTTCTCTCTAAACAGTACATGTTTTTCCTCAATTATTTTTCTATTTTATTTTTTAAATTTGAGCTTCTGTCATTCCTCTAAAGTTGTTTCTTGCCCTGAACAACCATCTCTCCCTCCCACAAAAAGGCAGTGCTTGATCTGATGACATTGTCAAAATGGATTTATGGATTTGTTTACTAACCAGGATTTAGAATGGGATGAAACAAGTTTGCCTCTGGGAATGAATATGACTGATGCTCTTTCCTGAGAGCTGATTTTTGTTCACAATTTTTTAAAATGGATTGCTAATAGAAAATGATTTGTAACTAATGGAAATTGAAGGTAAAAAGCTATGTTCTTATATAAGATCTGAAAATGGCAGGCTGGCATTTCTACAGCTGGGAGGTGAAATGTAACCGCTCTGTGAAAAGCATTTCCTCTTTTCTTTTTGGCATGTTTTCACTTATATACAGGGTGGTCCTGAGGATTTGTGGGCTCAGGGAGAACAGGAAAGATTTCTCATCAAATATTCCTTTCCCTCCCATTTCCCTCTTCTTTCTTTGTTTCTCCTTTTATATATATATAATTTTTTTTTCCCACTTTTCCACCCTCCTGTGTTTTGACCACGAGTAACATCTCAAACATTTGGTTAAGAATACGTCCTGTATCCATAAGAGGCATCACACGCAACCCTCAGAAATCACAATGTTGGCATGAACTGGAGGTCCTGGACTGGTGTGTGGGAGCAGCTAATGGTGGCTCCCAGGGCCTTTTAGCCTGGCTCGGGGGCTCTGCTGCTGCTGTTGCCCGTGTGCCCTCTCTGCTTACTGCAGGGGGAAGGGGCATTTGGCACTGTGTTGGCCCCTTCCTCAAGGGGCAGGGAGTCCACGGCAGGGATGAGGCTTGCTTTCTCTCCGGTCCATTCCTTGCTACTCTACTGATAGCTGGTTGCTTCGTTGTTTTTTTTTTTTTTTTTTTTTCCCGTTTGATCCATTGGTTCTCAGAATTGCACTTACCCCTTTAGCTTCGGTGCAGTTGCATTTTCACGTCTTTGACTGAATCTTCTCCTGACTGCTTTTCTCAGTCACTGCAATCTAATACTCCCTGGTTTTCACATTGAAAATTTCAGGCCTTGTTTCTTCCAAAATACACATATTAATGCTATTAAAACCCCCCAGACCTTAAACCCTGCTCAGTGACTTGAGAAAATGAAGGGGTTTATCCATTGTGGGTGGAAAAAAATCTTGCCACTTCCATTTAATAGCATCACAGCCAAACCCAATGATGTGAGAGCTCACATTGGCATTGAAATAGCCCTTGCTGAGGAGAAGCACATTCCAGAGGAAATTGATTTTCATGTCACCAACTTACGCATATTTTGAAAATTAGATTCTGAGCCACAGGGTTCACAGCTGATTTATTTGTCTTTATTTTTTGCTAAACTTGTTCAAGTGGGTCTTTGGTGAACTAACAAGTTGCCTCTGACATGGGCTGAGGAAAGGTTCATGCAAAGAATGCATAGTGCAGCACAGCGTGTAAGTGGAGGTCCAGACAGCCTTGTGGAATGTGTAAGAACTGTTGATGGCGGTGCATGACTAAAGTCAAGCGAAAAAGCTCTGGGATTTGTAAAGCCTAAAGCTAGAAGACGATAATGTGGTCTGCTCTCTGTATTTCACAGGCTGCTACACTTCATCCCGTTATCCATGTTGAACTTGGTGCTTCCTGTTTAAGTTAAACATGCTTTCCAAAAAGGCACCCGGTTTTGATCTGAAATTAAGTAAGGTTTGCTTTGATAGCTATTTTTTGATGATTGACAAAGTCCAAACAAGTGATTCCTTTTAATTTGACTTTATCTGGCATCAGCTTCTGAGGATTATGCTCTTCGATTAATGTTTGCCCCCATGACGTATTTGTGCTGCCTCACTGTCACCTGTCAGTCTTCTGCTTGGTGAGCTCAGCCTTTATGCCTGCCTCTTGGAGATACTTTCTATACCTCAAACTCTTTTGTCCCTTTCACAATTCTTTCAATAGCTCTCTAGCAATGCAAAATGTGGATGGCAGCCAGCACCTTAATATGTTACTGTGTGTCTCCTGGTAGTTCTGTCAATTAAGAAAATCAGTTCTTTGGCATAACATAATAATCTCCATATACTTTAATTTAAGAGTATGAATCCAGTCCGTTTCAAGTGAAACTTCCAGCTGGTGACAGCTTGCCTCCTGTCACATCAGTACGTATATGGCTGGTACTGGTTTTGCAGGATTCTGTAACCATTTTAGCCTACACCAGAAAGAATTTTTTCATGAAACTGCTACATGCTTTAAATTAAAAATTTCTGTTTACCACATACTGGGAAATGTTCTCTTCATGGTCTCTCATAAGGTGGTAGAATTTCTGCTGGCTCTT
>VZRU01003295.1:139174-162795 GCA_013398155.1 Pedionomus torquatus | reverse complement strand
TTTCTTTTTTTTTTTTAAAAAAAAAAAAAAAAGAAAAAAGAAAAGAAAAAAGAGTCTTTTAGTCTAAATTGGTTTTTTGTTTGTGTTTTCTTTGATAACGTGCTTTAGGGAAAGAGTGAGAGAAGAGGAGGAAAGCCTAGAAGAAGGTACAACCTAGGTACTAACCCTAGCTGATACAGTGGTTTTCTCTTGGGCTGGAAACTGGTGATAATAAAGGTGTCATTCCCATGCTGACTACCTTCTCTTAGCTCAGATGACTTCAGCCTTGTGGAATCTCCTGCACTTCTTGGCAGGCCAAGGGAGATAACGCACCTCACCAAAGAACTCCTTTGCCGTGCCTTGCTTTCTTTAGCCGGCATGACTTCACTTATCAGTACTGTTTCACTTAAGAAGTTGTGCATCCGTGGGATATAAACTTGGCAATGCTTTTGGCAATTGTTGCTTGCACTGCACATGGTCAGTGCTTATCCTTGTCATTACTGGTCTCCTAACTGTGTCTGGAATTCTGCAAATGTGAGGAATTCAGGCTAGATGTGGCCTGGATTTTTCAGGGCAGTTGCACTTTGACCCTTTTTAGGAGGTGATTGAAGGGGTTTACTGGAGTTTTAGTTTTCTTTATCCTTCCTCACACTCCTCCAAAAAAGCCGCCCTAAACTATTCAGTGCAAGACGTCTGCTTGCACAGCAGAGCTAGTGGTAGGAGAGCATGCCAATAAGTCAGAGTGATGTATTCATCCCAATTATTAAAGAAAATAGTTTTAAGAGAAAGAAATATTGTAGCGATAAGGATAACTTGCTAAGTGTTGGATTTCTTCCATGAGGACAGGTAGGAGAGAGATTTTTATGACTGGTTCATGTTTATCTCCCCACTCCCAATTGGTGGTTGCTCTTTTTATTTTTGTCAGTATGTTGTATTCTGAACATGCCAAATTGTTATTTTTCTGTAACTTACGGGTAAAGTTCAATCTTCTAGTGATTTGTATATTGCAGCTCTTGTGGGAATGTTTGGAAAACTAGTTAACTTGTGCTTTAGCTCTTTTCTGGAATTGAAAGCATGAACTAGGCAGATGTTCGTGACATGTTATCCCATGATGTGCTAAGTGACACTACCCAGGGAGCCACAGAAGTGGTGTGTGACCTAGCAAAAGGTCTAGCAAAAGGTGATCAGGATATTTGTGTCCTAACATCTTGGGTCCATTACTTCATAAGTTATGTGATGACTCAATTGTAATAAGTTCAGCAATGCTGAAAAAATGAAGTTACTGTTTCTGTCAGGTGCAGGAAGAAGCTTCTAGAAATGTGCTTCATGTAGCTGAGCAGATCTCAATATATGACAATATTTTTGTGTTTTCATTAATACTTGGCTTTAATCTTACTGAACTGAGTTGCTGAGGGCTGATGTGTGAAATGACCGTTATTCTGCAGAGTCTGGAGAAACTCAGCAGATGCTTTGTGCTCCTAATTGCCATGTACTTCTGAATGAGCTTGATAATTTGGGTTCCCTAACTTTCACCTCATGGCTTTCAACGTCAGAGCTAAAGAAACCTAATTGTCTATCAAAACCATATGTTAGTCTCACTCTGTAGTTTTCTTCAGCAAAATGCATATTGGAACTTAAGTAGTTAAATTAGTACAACCTTGCACTGTCCTCATTTGGTATAGCAGTGATCTGAGTGGATTACCTTTAAGTGCCAAGTAATCCTTGTCTCAAACTGTGATAATATAGCCAGTAATAAACAGCATCATAAAACTGACATCGCTTTGCCAATGTTTTTCTTTAGACTTAAATGATAGTTTGTATACTTTTAAAAGAGAGAATTCCTCCTATTAGAAAAGCTGGAAGAAGCCACCTGGAAAATCAACTCATCTACAAGCATATGTTTTGAGCCTAGGGCAGTTAAATAATTTAGAAAGACAGAGAGAGAAATAGAGTAGAAAAAATAAATGTGTACAACTCCTCTGTCTGTGTTCATTTTACAAGCTACAGCCAGAGGGATGGCTTTGACCTTAAAGTAAGGTTCACTTACAGCACCATGAAATTATCTTGCCTGATATTTAATACTGTTAATATTTATGAAGCTGCTTACCCAGAACATTTGCTTCCTTTCTGAACAAATCATAGTGTTAAAGAGACTGTCTTTTACCATGCAAAGTGATGGGGTGTTGTTCCAGATACAATATGAATACATTATCTTTTTTCACAGCTGAAAAGGAAATAGGCGTTATCAGTTTGATTTGTTTGCATTACAGTAATATTTGAAATCTCAAGCTGGAACCTCCTGTTAGAATGAACTTTGTTATACTAGACATTATCTAAATATTGGATATGGTATTAGATAAATTCTGGTAGCAGGCAGTCACAGACGACTGCACATATGTACATAAAGAAAAATGAAATAATTTGCCCAAAGTAATATAGTAACAAGCTACTGTCAGCACTGTGACATTCAGATTTGTTATCTGGTCCCCTGCACCTAGACCCAGTTGCAGACCGGCTGACGTTATAAATATGTTTCTCTATAGGAGAGTATTCGATGCTTTGATAGCCAGTCTGAAATAGCTGCAAGGGCCTTTTTTTTTAGTTGCATGCAAACAAGTGCATAAAGTTTTAAAAACTCAAGATACGGAGTAGATCTTGGAAATTCATGCAGTTCACTTGAATCTCAGAAAACGCAACTTTAATAAGGGGCTTATTGCTGTGTAGCCTCAGGAGTGAAAAACCAAACACTCCCCAGCTAGTCATAATAGCGCTCCCATTTAAGATATTGACTGGTTTATTTATAGTTACTTTGCTTTTTTATAACAGGGGTAATGCCAATGACGAATGAATGTTGTAAGAAAAAAGCACTGATTTTAGAACTTTTAAAGAAAGAATGTTATACCCGCTGTTTAAGGGTATAATCAGCCAGTTGGTATGGGGAGAATTTACTTTGCATTAACATTTTAAATGATTTTTAAGAAACTGAGAAATGTTAAATGTTTTAGGGTGGCATCCAGCTTAGAAAGAAAATATGGAGAAAAAATGTGATGGAAAGACACAATGAGAGCACAAGAGAAAGATGAAGGAATGATGGCAGCAACATGAGGAAGAATGAAAGACACGCTGTTGAGCAGAAAGGCACAAACCTAAATAACTCGGACAAATGTATGTATGTATATATGTATGTATGTAGGTATGTAGGTATCTACTTATTTAACAGAGACCTGTGTAATCTTTTCATTGGCACAATATATAAACCTGAAAAAAAATATGTCAGAAGTTATAAGAAATTAAATTGCAGGCCACATCTAGGCAGTACATCATTGCTTCCCCATTTTTCACCTGGATTTAGACTTATTCCATGTTTCTTATGGGAGACAAAAATGAGGTTGTCTTGTATGCTCTGCACTGTCTGGGTAGTGTGTACTTCTCCCCTGCTCTTGGTCTTCTTGCTGTGGGAGATATCACATGTTTCTCCCTCACTGGAAAACCGACATTTGTATTGGATGGAACTCAGGACAGGGAACTATGTGTGTAGGCATTAATTATAGGAATCAGGTTTGTAAACTCTCCCTGTTAGAAAATTAAACACAGATTTCAATTTTTGCAAAGCTGCTATTTCCTCCACACCTATTTTCTTATTGCAAGAGATTTGTACCAATTTTCTGTGGATTAATGTGTGCCAGTCCACATTTAACAGCAATATCTTAAGTCAGAGCCTTTTGAGATGTTCTAAGGAGGACTTTGTTTCCACAGCTTCAGCGATTGCTCCTAAAATTCCATGAAGTGGAACAGAAACAGCAGTACCATCCTGACGTTTCACCACAACATTTGCTGATGCTTGTTGAATTTGGAACACCTGAATACAGAGCCCGTTTTAGGACAATGGACAAGATGGAGTTACACCACATCCTTTCTCGAATGGTGCCCAAAGGGAACAGCACTGGGGAGCTTGCACTCCTTCAGAGGACCAGGAGGACTGCAGCCATGGCTGCCCCAGGGGGGACGTGGTCTGCTGCAGAACGAAGAAGAGATAATGCTGTGTTTGGCCCCAGGATGACTTGTCAGCACATCACTGGCTGGTTCAGGTTTGTGAATGGATGTGTTGGATTCAACTTTGTTGGATTAATAAAGCAAAAGGAAGGCAAACGCTGGGATTTTCGAATGAGGCTGGGTACAACCCTAAAAAAAAAAGCTGCTGGCAACCTATGGTTTATTTTGGACACACTCATAGGAAAAGGAAAGGAGATTTCATTTCTTAATTCTTCCAGTATGTAGTAGAGAGGTGGTTCTTGGAGGAGGGATGCATTTCAGCCAACCTTATTAACTGAGGTGCTGTAGTCTCTTCTATAAAGCCTGTTGCTGTAGAAGAGATTATATCTGAACTTAGGAAACTTCTTCGCTGTGCTACTAAAGCTAAGCATGTTAGTCTTGTGTTTATATTGTAATCAGTATGTCACTGTAAACGAGGAAAGAAAAAAATTGGATTAAAAAATGCCACAAAAGTGACTGTTTTCTTTCTCCCCTACACTGTCTGAATCAATTCATGTCACACAGATGTGTAATTCATCTTCCTTTTAATCAAGTACAAATTATAAAATGAACGTCAAGGTATCAAGCTCTTTTCTCAAACTGCTGAGGTGATTATGTTCCAATTTGATGTTCTAATTTCCTATAATCTCAGGAGCCTTACTATTTTGCCTTAAGAGAGATGCCTTAAGAGAGTTAGCTGTACAATTCCCTAGACTCTTGCAACGCCATGCACAAGTCTGAGTAAACCTGGACACTATGCTGGCTTCTAGCTTGTGCTTCTGACAGCTATTTTTAGGCCATCATTTTCCTGCCTTTGAACACCAGCCTGATCAAGATCCAGACCAAAAAAGCTGAAGCTGCTACTCAGTATTTTACCTCATGTGGGTATAGGTGATCCAATCACAGTTTGTGGCTTTAAATGTTGTGCTGCCCCCATGGATGTAGTTCGAGCTTGGCATGTAGTGCTCACCATCAGCCTTTTCTGGAGATATATTTCTTTCACTGCGTTATCAGGATGGCAGCCTGGCTGCCAGCGCTGTCACCTCCATCACCTTGCATCTTATGGCACCCGCATGAGGTGTGTGGCTCCCATGATAGGCTTTCTCACCCTCTCAACTGAGGCGGCATTGTTGCTACCTCGCTCCGGTTTGCTAAAGTTTAAGTCTCACATCCTGTGTTTGGAGTCAGTGATGGCTGTAAACACCTTCCACCACTCCCAAGATGAGGTATTTTTGTTTGGTTTGTTTCCTGTATTGCGCTGTAGAGACTGGAGTCTACTTTGACGACTCATCATCAAAGAGAGACTTCTTATCAGGAAGGCAGCAGTGGTTCCCTCTTCACCACTCACTCAAACCCATAACTACTTGTTTGCTGTCTCTTCTGTGGGGCCATCTGGCAGAAAGGATGCTGGATTTCAGAGAAGCCCTAGAGCAGTGCTGACTCGCTCCCTGCCAGCACCCTGGGAAGGTGGAGGGTGTCTGTCTCGTGGCCTCTAAGTAACTGCTGAGTGTCATCTGGTGTGAACTGTGGAAATGGGGACACTTATGAGTCTGGTCCTGCTGAAACTTGGAAGTAAACTGGAGGCTGCTGATACCTGACCAGGCAGAAACACTGCTTAAATCAAAAAGGGAAACCAATAGAAGAGAACCTTATTTTTTAAATTACTGCTAAAGAACTTGACATATTTCAGGCAGTTCAGGCAAAGGAAACAATATAATGAAAAGTGGAATGACACAAAAAATTAAGAACAGGTTATATGCTTTTAAGCAAGGGTCAAAGACCCTGAGAATGGTTTGTGAATGATTTAAAACAAGGAGTTAGGCTACTGCATCTGCAAGAGTTGAATTGAGTAGCAAACCTGGGTGACAAACCAAGCAAGGCTGGAATCGGAATTAGTAACAGAAGACTATAACTGGGTTAGCCAGAAAGGTGGTATAACAGGAGCTCAGCTGTTGATGTCGAGATGTGATGCCTGCAGTGCACAGCATTTGTAAATTTTGCTTTAACCTGGCTCTAGGCTGGGCCTTTGTACATTGAGTACTAGTACCTTGAGGGCACTACCTGTGAGGAGTACAAACTGTACACGGCCATCACCCAAACAAAATGTGGGCAGTGGAGACACTGGGACACTTGGAGAAATACACTGTGTAAGGGTGTTGGTTCAGAGCAGAAAGGATGCTGGGGCTCTAGTGAGAGGTAAAAATCAGGACCCATCAGAACAAGAAGTTCCTGAACACACTTCACTGACAGGATTCTGAGCTGGATCCACAGAGCATCTTGGTGGCATGGAGGAGGCAACACATGTGAGGTGCTTTGCTTCACACAAAACCAGAAAAGGTAGCTGCATATGGTGAGATATCACAAGCCAAGAAGATGCCCAGTGTTTTGCAAAAGAAGACTCGAACAAATTCTATCATTTTACAAAGTGGCAGGTAAAGATCCTTCTCCTGGAAAACAATATTATCTGTCTATTAGCAATCTGAGCTCTGGAGAGCAATGTGCAAGATACAAGACACTCTCAGTTCAAGTGCAGAAGCAAACACTATGGCAGGAACAGTGATATTAACACTAAGCAGCTCCAGTCCAGTCTATCTTACTTCCCTCTTTTCTCCCTATCTTAAGCAAAAACAGAGAAGAAAAAGTGTATAAAACCAAGGGCTTTCACCTTTTCACAAGGTAAAGGGGAACTAAGGATGAGGATGTGTTTTGATAACATGGAATCCCAAAATTCTGAGGGAAGTATTTGAGGAAGATTGTTGTGGAAAGGTGTGCTTTTACTTTACTGTGCAATAAAAAATGAAAAAGGCTAGCTACTATATTACTAATATTAATTTTTCCTAATCCTCAGGAAAAGGCTAAAAAGAATAGCTATTCTTTCTGCTTGTAAGAAATTATGATAATGTGCAACTTCCTGTAGCCCTATCTAACAAGTTGGCAGAAAGGTAAGTCCAAATTAGTTAAATTAAATTAATAAATTATATTAAATTAAATTTAAATTAAATTTAAATTAAGTTAAATTTAATGGAAACTACTCTGAAGTTGCAGTTACACTACCAAATGGTACCTGGGAAGCATGGGTTGTTCTTAGTTATTTTTTCTTTTTTAAACAAAAACATCAAATAAAGAATAGCGACAATGCCTAAAAAACAGTAATAGAAGCTGTGGGGTCAGTTATTTAGAACTAAATGAATGACTGACACCTCCCCATGCCCACACAGATGTGTAGGGGCACAAGTAGGTACATCTAGAGCATGATATGATGCTGTATCCTCCCAGCTGCTCCTCCAGCGTGAAAATGTTGTCAATATCTGACAGAAAATAAGGGCAAAAGCAGGGGGGCTGCCAGAGGTGGTGATATTGGGCTCAGATTATGGTGTTCTCCATACCTTTGTGTTTAACTGTTCTGCCTAGTAAGGTCTGAGAGAGTAAACTGCTCCATCAAAGTGCTTTCATAGAGCCAAAGCACATTGAGTATAAGAAGAATAGGGTCTTACAGTTTCAATGTCTGTAGGGAAACCCACGAGACCCCACCAATCCAAGCCAAGCAGTAGGTCTCCTAAGGCCTGTAGGGTGCCATGGAAAGAGGCCAGCCTCTGCTTCAGGAGCAAAGCAGCCAAATTCACGATGGCGAGATGAGTATGCTGTTTGCAATTTTGGGACAAAGTCCATTGATGCTGGAGTAGGACATCATGCACCATAACCCATTACCCTGTGCAGACACATCCTTTAGGTACTGACCCTTTCAGGATAACTCCCAAAACACCATGCTTAGTCGCTCTGCTGAACCTGCACTTGGACTAAAGCAGCAGGGCTAAAGTTAAAGGCAGAGTTCTATGGGTCCAAGCTAAAATTCACTGGAATTCCCAGGTCAGAAGTGAACTAAAGCGTCAGGATTGAACTGATTTAGCTGATGCTCTGGCAGACTTCTGTAGGAGAGCTGCTTAATGGAAAAAAGAGCATTAAGGCCATGTGTGCCAGTTGCAAAGGGTCACTGAGTTATATGGTATATTGGGTATCTGTCTTATCACGTCTTGTACACTTTGCTGATGTTATCAAAGACCTTTAAAGTGGCAGTAGATGTATGTAGACCTAAAGTATATTGCTGTGCTTGTAGGTGAAGGGAGGTAACCATGCACTACACAAGACAAATGCTAACTGTGTACTGCTGTGTGTGCTCAGCAAATAGCTAGGATTCCTTAGGGGTTTAGGAGACTGATACGTTCCCCTGTGTTTTTGACAACAGTATGCTAACAAAAGCGGGAAAAAAAAATAAAAGAGAAATAAGAGGTTTAAAACTGCTGCTTACAGACTTAAAAGTGTCATTTGATGAAGCATTACAGATTTTCCTGGAAGCCTTTCATGGCTTTATTCAAATTTCATGGTGGCCATACAAAATTGAGCAAAAAGGAAATAAAATTTCAAAGGCAGCCATCTTTCAGTAGTATATGCTGAATGTTCTTCTGAATGGAAAGATCCTTCTTTCCCCCTGTTTAAATTTAGCAGGTGAAAAACTGATATTCCTGCACTTATTCCTGAAAATAAGTGTGGTAGCCTATAGCCAGAAGTCTTCCAACAGAATTTTCCAGTGAAACAAATTGCCAAACCAATGTATTCAGAATATTTGTTCTGGCAATACTATTGATTTGACTGAAGCTCAGTAAATCTGCCTTAGATTTCTAAGGAAACTGGTCCTAGATTTATGTTTCTTTTATCCTGACACAGGAAAGACACACATTGGTCTTTGAGGTTTTTGACCACTTGCTCAGCAAAAATAACTTTTTCAGTGACATTATTAGTGGTGTCTCTGAGAAGGTAATTTTCTCTGAACAGCTAAAAATATGATCGATGAAAATTTGTTTGGTCCAAATTAGGTACTGAAAAATGTGTATTTATAAATAAAGCATGTAGATAAAGGAGGAATTAAAAATGCTCAGAGGCATCTCAAAAGGAAAAGAGCCTTTTTCTCCTTATTGTGTGGGAGTGAAGTTGATAGTAACCCCATAATTTGAGATGTAATAAGGTTACAATGTTACAGGCTGTAACTAGAAACAAGGAGTGAAAATGAAACAAAACTGTCAATAGGAGCTCTAATTTCTAAAATTTACAGACATTCACACAAAGTAGCCAGTGTTAAATGCTGATACTATTTGTTGTTCAGAGCTATAATTCTTCTGTGCATGTCTCTGGTAGTTTCTCTTTTTTTCGTCTATGCCGTTTCCAACATTGAAAAAGAAGTGTAGCAACATCCTAAATATTTCAGCATAATGAAATAATATTATGATTTGAAAGTTGAAACTCCTGAGGTTTTGAATTCGGAAATCCTGGGGATTGAGGACTGTGGTTTGGGAAGTTGTCCTGTATGCCATACCAGGTTATTATGAAAGCTTTTATTTCTCTTTAATATTATATTTCACTGATTAAGACATTCCTTTACTTGATATATAAAAGAAATGGTAAAATTATACTAGATTAACTGAATGAATTTAGGAATGAACCCATCATGATGCCAGTGTTCCAGGTCTTCTTAGCATTCTCTTTCATTGAAGTTGATATTGAAGAATTTTTCAAATGTTAACGGCCTAATCTTTGCTTTTGTGGAACTTCTCACTGTGGAGTCCCATTCTGAGAGGCTGATTTTGTGACAAGCTGATATTGGGGAACCTCACTTTTGACAGGCTCTTTAGACATTACAAACTGAATGAGTTGTCCAAAGCTGCATCTAAACTTCTCTGCTCAGATACACTGTGTATGTCCAGGGGTTCTGGTCCATGCATCACTACAGATCTTGCCTGTCCTGTGTATTTGAGTATCCTTCCTGTGGAACGTGGGGAATGATGCTGTGTGTTCAGGTTTTGTCCTGATAGGGAATTGGCTGAGGCATAGAGACAAATACGAAGCAGGAAAACATACTGAAGTTCCCTGATCAGGTATAGTCTGAGACGTTACCTATGAAAGCAACTATTTATCCTATATATATACACATCTCTGACATGAGGTCATTAATGAGCAGCAGTGGATTATACTGCCTGGCATTTCCATTGCTTTTGCATTCTTAGAAAGCCTGAGAAGGTCTTTCCTTTTAATTACCCAAAATTCTCTAAACATTTTTTCATATTTAAGCAACTAAGACAGGTGATTATAGCTTTTTAGAGCCAAGTTACTTATCTGAAATTAAATTAAAGCTGCTTTCCCAGCTGCTAAGTCATGTGGAGTGTCTAATTCATGCAGGCTTTCTTTTAAAATGTTGGTCATTTTATTAAAAAAGCATGATGCAAATAGGCTGAATGGAGACAGTAAATTAAACTTTCTTGTAAAGTTATCTCAGAGGCTGGAATCCCCTGCCTGTGTAGAAGATAGTAACCTTACTGTTATTGCAGACATTACAGAAGAGCATAGGTTTTGATAGCACTAATTGCTCTGCTGCTTGTCCTCTCTTGCTGGGGATCAAAAGGTCACATGAGCTTTGTGAGCCTCTTAGACCAGGATGGCACAGCTGCACTAGTTTTTGTGGCCCACTACACATTATGGTTTACAAGACAGTATGGTTTACAGAGAAATGTTGTGCTAAGGATCACATAGCCCTCTTGACCTCTCAACTCAAAAGAGTAAGCTTCTTTTAAAGCTGGATTATTTAGAACAGACTCTGGCAAGAATCTGGAATGAATGTTTAATTGCTCTTCCTCTGCTGTGAGATGCATAAACTTTTCCATACTTCGTATAGGGGTGTACATTATGTAAGGAACAATTATTTTGATACTTCCGTGGAAAAGACCATGACTTTTTACTGTTGACCACAGCTTTTCACTTTTGGGTTTCTCAGTGGGTGAAATACTGGCTGGTTTGAAGGTAGTGGAATTTCTCTAATCTCAGTGTATGTTATGCATGATGGAATTTATTCCTAATTAAAGATTTTTTTCAAATTTATGAGTCAGTTGGAATTAAAACATTAGTATTGTATGTAGTGTTAATTTAGTTTATGTAATATAGAACATGAAAATGCTACAAATAGAACATAATTCCACTGAATCCCAAGGAGCCAAGAAGGACAGCAGACAGTTAATCTGAATCTGCATACCCAAGGTGACAAATTACCATAGAATTGTCATGCCACCATACTCTCCATGCATTCTCTTGACTAATTTACAGCTATAAATTTGTACTCTGAAGCCTTCATTTTACAAACTCACTATGATCTGGGTGTAATACTTTTCTTGGTCCTTGCTAGGTGTCTGTCAGCCACTGATCTGCATGACAAGTCCCAGTTCCTAATGGATTACCTTAGAAAAGCAGCTCAAGTGCTTCAATTAAACCAATAATTCAGATGCCTCTTGTTCTCACTTGACAAGCAGAGCTTGAGCTGAGTCTTGATGGATAACGGAAACTGATATTCTGTGAAGATTCCCCATCCCGTATCTGCCTAATCTAGTTTATACCCAAGCGTGATATGCCTTTTCTCTTGCTATCTCCCCCTGAGCAACTCAATTAAGTCTTTAATAGCTAATCCTGTTTAAAATACAGAAACAAAGCTGTATGGCACCTGAGGGCCCACAGGTGTTTTGGAAGAATCTCTCACTGCTGCCATGTGGGTGGAGCACCGCACAAAAAATGCAGTTGTAACCATCTTTTGAACATTTGGCTGGCAGGGTGGGGAACGCCTGTTTCAGGTGGTGACTATACACCTGGGAAACGAGGGGTCTGTGCTCTGGAGTCCTGCCTTTGCCGGGAGGTTATCCCATCTATAGATCCTCTCTCCAGGATAAACTGTCTGTGGGACTGCACAGAAAGTCGCAGGGGCAGGCAGGGAAAGTCAGCTCTGCCTCTGCAGCTGAAAGGCCAGGGTGACTTTTTGGGAAGTAAGTCAGTCAGTCCTTGCTTAGGACTATTTCCTTGGGGGCATAAAGGGGAGGGAAGGCTGCCATGACAGGGTAATTGTGATGCTCTCCCACCTTTGATATCTGGCCTCCATTATTCAAAGAGATGGTGGCCACTGTGCATAGCCCTGTATGGGCTGTAAAGATAAACTTTGAGCCCTAGATAAGACTGTTACTACAGAAATGCTTTTATGGTCATCACTTTTGCTTGGTTAGGTATGGGTGGCTCCTTACTCAAAATGGCTCCTTGTTGTCTCAGCTTCTGAGACACTCAGCATCCTTGTGGGCCACGGAGCCCTCCTTTAAGGCCAAGGACAGCCTTGGTGCTCATTTTGGACTTTCAATTCATTACTGGAAATGAAATCCCCAAAAGGATGGTAGTCCACAGCACCTAACTGATAGGTGTGAAAGTTTATGTTCTCTTGATGCCTCTCTGTAGCATCCTCATAGATGCTGACTACGGCTGAGCCAGTCACTTTGGGCTCACTCCATTTGAAACTCCATCTCCAGCAGCTGAGGGTGTAAGAGCAGGACCAAGTAACAAGTACTATATCTTTCAGTGGTGTAAGTGGGCAACAGGGTGGGCAAACATCATGTCTCCAAACCAGTCTTAACAAAGTTCCAGCAGAGCTACCTTAAAAATGCTGCCAACAATATCTTAAATGTAAATATTTTATTTAAAAAGTAAGTACATCTTGGTTCCTTTTATTTCTCCTTTAAAGTGATGGTTAGGTACACAAGATGAATTTGTTTGACTAATTTTCCTGTTACAATGGTATAATCTAATCCAGGTAAAAATACACAATTGTTCAAAGCGTGTAACATTTGCTTTCAATGTTAACTCTCTGGCTGTGGTTAGAAAAATAATTCAGTCAGAAATCTGATCTGCGTTGCTTCCTTTTGTAGTGCTTTTGGCTTCTTTCAGTTCTCTTCCAAACCTGCAGTAATGGCGTTACTCTGTAATTCATATTTGCTTTCACAAATCCTAGCTAAAGAACGTAAGAAAGAAAGGAAACTCTCTTCCAAATCAGCAGTGACTTGAACTGAATAGAGAAAAAATACCATTCTGCTGCATTCTTCAGTGAAGTGCTTTCATTTAGCTCTTTTTAATTAAGACCATCAAACTTCTGAAATTGTACTCATGTTGAAAACGTAGTTCTCTTTCACTAAATATTAGTAGGAATAATCTCCAGGAATAAGAAAAAAAGTAGAACTAAGTCTTCAAAGTGGCATATTTTGTTTAACACAGAAGGATGGTAGCTTTACCATTTTGCTTGATATCATTCTGTAAAGGAAATATTTTTCAGCCAAACCCACTTTTATACTATGTTAGTAACACTAACTCTTGCACATTATTTCAAAACATGTTTAAACAGTACAGAAGACTGCATCGAATGCATCACAGCTGTTCTATATACTCTTGAATTCCAATTTACTTCTGTAACAGTAAAACCAGCTTTTTATAAATGGATGTTTCATGCTTTCTATTCTAATGTATGACATACAGTTAGATTCACATTTCCCTTAAATAATGGTTTTGCTGCTGTGAATCCTTATCACAGCTGTTGAACAGTGACTCCAGAGCAGATAATTTCAGTAAGGACCATATAAAATCCATGACAGCTTCATATTCAAATTGAATCCTTGTTCAGAGGCTCCTAAAATAAAGGATTTCAAGTTTTTCATCACAAAATACAGTACTTTGGTATTCTAAATTGTGGTTACATCTACAAGGGATAAATGTCAACCCAAATGGGCTTTGAGAAGAAGACACCTTAAAATGATGTCACTGTGTAACTGCTGCTTAAGAGAGGAAAACGAAGTGCAAGATGTAAGGCTTGCTAATTTAATCTAAAATAAATAAAGCAATGAGCTTAAGAAAAGGTGACATAAATTTGTTTCAAGAAAATGTGAATGACAAAAGTGTTGTGTTTAACTTGTGTTGTATCATCTCTCTATTGGAGATGCAGGAAAAATGTCTTTTGACTCTTTGGAAAACTCTTCATTTAAATTATTTTTTCCCATTCCTTACTTCTTTTTTAATGTCTATATTTTAATTAGAAGAACAATAAACTCCTTTAGTAAAGATCTGGAATAGGTCCAAATCAAAAGCTTAAGAAAAGGGCATGGTTAAGAATTCTACAGTTTTCAGAAATTTTAATTGAATGAGGCAAAAATGCTTTCTGGTCAGGTTAATGTTTTTATGCTTATTCCTAGTTTTATTTAGTCTTTTTTTTTTTTTTTATTATGGTCTTTTAAAAATGCAAAGAAACCAATTTGGATTTAGTATTTTAATTTTTGGAAAATACTAAAATTTGAGAGTCAACAAAACATTTAGAAAACATGTCTTCTGTTCGTTGTCAGAAGGTTTCCTTTGCCCCCTTTGAAATTATTTCTTCTGATAGATTGTAGAGATTAAAATTCTATATGCATGTATAAAATATGTACTTGATAATCTTAATGTGCATAATAAAAATATAATTGGGTTTTTACATATTGAGGAGTACCCTTTTCTCCCATGTTTTGTTCTGCTGATACCAGGTGGAACTTTTTGAAGGGTGAAATGTTATTCAGCATAATCAGACATTTGAGAGCCAAATTAAAATAATTTAAAAGCCTTAAACCAGAAATAGTCTATAGTCTCTCAACTTCCTAGAAAAAAAAAATCGCCATATTTATACTCACTAAGTGTATAAACTTGGAGATATATTTTACTGAAATTATCTTCTTATAAGTATATTTTCTCCATGCCCTCATGCCCTTCTTATTCTTTTTTTTTTTTTTTTTTTTTTTTTTTTTTTTTTTTTAGTGGTTTNAGGGCTTTATTTATTTATTTATCCAAAAGCTCAAAGGTTTATGTCAGTTCAGGCATTACATTTTAACATATTCATTTACAAATAGATGTAATTTTTTTTTCCCTGATGTCTCCTTAAATGGGTATATTACTAAGTATCTGGCTATGAAAACTGTAGAAAAGAGATATAGGCTGTAATCCTACAGAGACTACGTGCATGAAGACAGTGGGACTACTGATGAATATAAACTTAAGCATGGATTTAATATTTTGCAGTAACAAGTTTAAAGGAAAATATTTGCATGGAAGAAATGCTTTTGTGACAGCGGATGGCATAAGAAATTGTTTTTCATTGCTTCTGAAGCCCCCCGTTGTACAATAATCTGTACTTCAACGGGAAGAAGAATGCGTGCACTAGTGTACCTTCCAGAAGAGAAGAAAGATCACAAAAAATCCCGTATTTTGCAATGTCTAAAACACGTAGGTCGCTTGCTTTTTTCTGCTTATTTCAGAAACTGAAGTAGCTTATTTTCTGTTCTAGGATATGTGCCAATCTAACACTTAAACTGACTTGTAAATTCTTATGTGCTCCAAAGCTAAGTGCTGGAGATGAGGGTTGTGAAAGAAGAAATGGAGTAATATCTTGAAGCCTTTGAAACTAAAAGAGCAGGATTTTGCATGAGATTTTAAAAGGCTTACAGTACTTACTGCTATTATGATGACTATCATCTCAGTTGTACCTAAAATAACATCCCAGATCAAAGTACCATTGTTAGAGGTTGTTCAAATTTACAGGGTGACGGAGTCTGCAAAGAGTTGAGACAAGATGAAAATAGAAGTGAAATCATGTGGATAAGGTTATTCTGGCAAGTGGCTGAGGAATATAGCAGACAAGTAGTTCACAAAAAACTTTTTAAACTGGAAATACAATTTTAAAGTTGTTTTGTGAGAATGTGCACTTGTAACCAAAAATGATGTCTTAGAGAGTTCAAAAGTTCTAATATTTTCAAATAATTACATTAAAAACAATGTATTTATTTTTCCCCCAGTAGGTGTGCTTTGCTAAATCAAACTTTGATAAATATTATGAAAACTTTGGAAAAAATAACTGAAAAAAAAATTTATTTTTTTTTTAAAGAAAACAACTTTGTAGTTCATGATAATAATGTTTCACAAGTCACTATATGTTTCACTTAGTTCAGGCTGTGAATCTGAACAGCTCAAATACCTGCAAGTCAGATCCAGATCTGACAGATATAGGTGTAACTGTGAGAATTTTGTCCTTGAAACATATACCAAGATGTACAAAAATATGTAAAGAAATGCACTGGGTTAGAAGTACATAATAAATCCAATAGTCCTATACTTCTTTATGATACCATAAATATGAACTAAGCCAACACACTTAAATTAATTTATTAGAGATACCTACTGCAGTAGAAGAATTTTGTCTGCTTTTTGTTTTTATCATTTTTCCTGTTGCAAATCCTATAATATTTAGTCTGGGACCTAATTTCTGTGCTGTTCACATGTAATAAAGGAGATCTTCCAGAATAACCATCCCTCTCTGGTATTTCATGTGACAAGGAGGGAAAGAAAAGACCTTCTTTACAATCCTGAGCTTAAAAATAAACTTTTCATGTTTGCAAATAAGTGACAGCACAATGGGATCCTGTGTTTCAATCTCGTGTGTGTATTCATCATGGATGCTTAATTATGAAGCATAGAACTAAAGCCAAGCTGTGTACCCCTGGTTACAGGACCCAGGGGATGACTGGATTCACTGTTTGGTAACTTGTTCCTTGGGGGGACAATTAAAAGTCCAGCAGGTAAAGTTAAATAAAAAATATATAAGTCCTATATGCTGCAGAATTTACTCATTGCTGAAAACTGGCATCAAGACAACCTCGGTAAACTGCCCTTTTTGTGACTTGCTTTATAGGAAACATTTAGCAATACCTGTAAATTCCCATTTATGTCACCATTTAATTTCAGAAATACAATTGGAGGAATTTTTTTTAATGCATAATTCTTGTACCATGCTTGTGAAAGAAGAACAGGTATGATCTTGGTTGAGAAACTGTCTCTTCACTGTTACATCCCCTAGAAGAAAATATTTTACTTTCTCTGCTGATGTTCATGTAGAGCACCATATGAAGGAATTTCAGATTTTGTTTATGTCAGTAATTTAAAGTCATAAGAGTGTGTTTATTTGAGCTCTGCTAGTGATGAATTCTTTCTGCTTTCAGATAAATCACAGTTAAGAGAGTTGTTGAATAATTCATCAATATAATTTTGAACACTTCAGTATATCAGGTCTCAGAGAATACACCAAGAAAATGAACAGGAAAAGCATAAAGCACTTGTAATGTATTGCAAATGTATGTGCATGAAAAATATGGGCTTTGTCTCTTTTTTCATTTTTGTCTAGTATTATGCTGGTGTGGTTGCTTAGGTTTAATAGGAGTTTGCAATGGTGTAAATGGTAAAAGAAACAGGCATACAATCTGATATGCATGGATTAAATGGAAAACACAGGAGCAGATATACATGTTGGAGTAATGTATTGGCTCATGTTTAAACATAAATGACTGTATCAACAAGCAAACAGCCGTTAACAAGCAGCTGCTAACCCTGTTGGAGATTTTATCTTATGCATGAGTACTTTTTGCTAATAGGGAAATGCTTCATTTATCAAAGTAATGCTGGTTTCATAGAGACAGAATTTCTTGTGTTGTACTGGGAATACCAAAGGAAGTAAAGATTGAATTAATTGGTATTAGTATTCTTGAACGGATTTAGGAAAAACTGTGAAAAAGTCTGCAATCTAATAAGACTGGAAAAGTCTTTAGCTGAGAAACAGTTCTTATGGAGGGTTTGCTAACAAATTGGTGGGAAAAATCAATAAAATTCAGGGAGACAAAGAGGATGGGAACATTGGTTATCTGGAAAACCCTATCATTTATGCTTTGGGTCAATCAAAATAGCCTGAACTGCTCATTTAAGTACACATTGTAGGTAACCAGGGAAAATCTTAATTTCCAAAGGACTATACACCCTGTCTAGAACTTTCATGTTTCATGTAAGTGGTAATTTGTTTAATGCAAGTTCTTCTGTCTCTCTGGTGGGTAGGAGAGTTTCTGCTTCCATGAGGGTCCCACATCTGTGCAGCACAAGTACATATTTGTTAATCATTAACACTAAATAACTTACTGAACTACTGTACCAAGCACACAAAAGGCAAGTAACAAAGAATGTGAAAGCAACGACTAAATTAAGAAGCAGATATCAAAGTGAAATTCATATTAAATGACCTTACAACTGTCTGAGTTTGCAAATACTAAGTGGTGGTGGTTCTTGTACATAAGACACCCATTAGAGGCTTTTTTATTTTTGCCTACAGAACAAAGCAGTTTTGTATGAATATTGTTTCCCTTTAATGTCTTATAAATCCAATGCCTTGAGACATCTAGACACTCACAAAAATTCTTGGACTTATGAAATGGGAAGGTCGGGCTGAAAGCATTCCCAGATACTCTGGCAAATCTGGAAACAACAAAGTGCACAGTTAATTTTTAAATGTTGCTGTGTGCTGTTTTGTGGTTTTTTGTTTTTGTTTTTTTTTTAATGTAATTGTTAATCCAGCTTGTTGGAAGACCTCTATGCCTAGAATTTGGAAAACAAATAGAGATCTAGAAAGCATTAATTGACCTTTGTGTTTATAGCAAAACTGAGAATAAGTATATGTGATTATGTGAAGACTTGAAAGAATTGTGTGGGAGTCAGTAGTTGTAATTCCATGATTCTTTATTACAACCTGTGGCTGGCATTTTGCTATGTTTGTTATATTTATTCTTGACTTCTTGTAGTCAGTCAACTCTAAAGCTTTTAAAATAAGTGTAAAGTTTGGAAAGGGATTTTTTTTGTTAAAGAAAGTTTCATCAAGGTCTTATAGAAGCTTGTGGAATCATAAACTAGTAAGAGCTGATCTTTGCAAAAGTTAGACAAGCTCGGGCTAGAAATACAGGACAATTATTTTCTCTATCAAATCACAATGACTGTTGAGGATACCCATTAAATTAAGTGCAATTGCCAGTCTTAAAATATTAAAATATTTTTATTATGTGTAACGAAATAATAATGCTTTTATATGGCCTATAAATACTGAGTAAGTAAACCTCTGCTACCAGTGGCTCATACTCCAGAGCAGTGGAGAAAAAAGAGGAATGTTGTTCACAAGCAGACTGCAGAACAGTAGTTTGACAAAAACCATGGAAACTTGACCATGTTATTAATATTAATAGCTATTTTCACCTAAGGATTTTAACACTCAAGCGGTGATCCTAAAACTACAATTCTGAGACTATTTATCATTTGCAAGGCTCTTGGAAATGCCGCCCCCTCCTCCCAGTCGTAGCAAATATTGACATTTATACCATCCTTATGGTTTCTAACCAAGGGTCTAAAAGTGCTAGGTAATCTGCCAGAACTTCTTCAGGTGAGGATTCACAAATTTGGGGATATTCCGGAAGAGCTACTCCTGACTGGTAGTAGTCCTGGTATGCTCTCGTTGGGAGAATGTCACGTTCCATGTGCGTCCCTTGCCCTGTGAGGTAGTTGCAGTGATATATTATGCTGGTTCCACATGATTGCTGTGGTTTGTTGGTCCCTGGCAATGGACTAGCTAGAGAGAAAGGCAAGAAGGTGCAGACGGGAAAAGGGGCAGCACAAGACGAGAATATGCAGCACTGACCTTAACATGTTAATGCTTCTGCTCCGTTGGGATGCTGATGCTTCCTCCCTCAGCTTTTGCACAACAGCTGTGCGCACTGATTGCACCTTCTCCATGAACACAAAACTACACAAAACTGCATAAATAAAGCAGTTACATCTTTACCAGAACATCTTAATAGAATTTGCTGAAAGAGCACAGCCTCATTTCTCCTTCGCTGCCGGTGCCACCTAACAGCTCCCTTTCTGCTGGAATGGGATAAAGCTGTTGGTATCTGAAAAGAAGCAAACAAAAATTAACACTTTGCTTTGTGTTGATTGCTACTTTTAGTTAAAGAGCGGTGTTATCTGGTACATGAATTCCAAAGAAGCCTTAGTGAAATATTAAATTCTTTTTTTGTGCTTCCTATAACTACTTACTGAACTACTCCTTAGTATTGTAGGAAATATCATTAGACAAAGAGAAGTTTAAGTGAAAGGAAAAGGAAACAGAAATACCTTTTCCCAGGAGTGGTGCCATTCCATCAAAATTATCTTGGAAAAAAAACATGTGGAATACTAGATGATTTCAGATTTATTGTCTGTTTCCCTATTAGTTGTTTACAGCTGAATTCTCTCTGAAGCGTATCAGGCTATCCTACTGGGAATTTAGACCCAACCTGAAATGTTGAGAAAATCTTTTTTACCTTACCACAATGAAGATTTTGTGACATATGGAAAAAAGTCATACTTCATAAGTTCAAGTAACCATATAGGCATAAATATGTAGACTTCTATGCATCTCTAACGCATACATAAAAATGAGTTTCGGTGAGGTAACTGATACGAAATACCAAACATTTGCAGAATCCTTATCAATAATATGGGAAAATAGGAACCTAGTGGTACTCATTATATTTTACACATCAATTAACTACATTGCTAAAATTACTGTTTCCCTAGGAGCAGCAACATCTAAATGTTACTTGTTTTAGGATAATAATTTAATTTTACTGTTACGTAACAGAATTTCTGCCAGTGGTTTCAGTGACAGGAGAGGCAGCCAACAAAAGCTGGAACATGGGAAATCCTGGTTATGAAGATGCAAATTTTTATCCTGAGAGTGGTTAGACACTTGAACAGACTACCCAGAGAGTCCGTGAAACTCTGTTCTTGGGGTTATTCATTGACTGAACAAAGCCTTGGGCAATCCAGTCAGGCTGGGTTTTGTGTGGGGGTGTTTCAACACTGTCTGAAAATACAGGACTGAAAACACCTGATGATGGCTGCTAGGAAATACTCCTAAAACGAACTATGTGAGAAAAGTCTGCTCATGGCTGACCTGTCAATATGGTTAAGATCTTGTTAATGATAACAAAATTCAACTAAGGAGATGAGTGATACTTATGATTAGATAAGCTTCCCTAATGAAGACAAATCATTAAAGGGGTAAATCAGGTTCCATGGTTTTTTTGGAAAACAAGGTCATTTGCCGAAACAACATTACAATGCTGGATACAAATGATCAGTTTGGGCATAATTAATTTTCCTACACATTCGAGTACCTTGTGGGGCACTGTAATGTATCCACGTCTCTGTGCAGTTTACAGATATTATGCAGGATATATGGGAGTATGGGAGATTCTTGCATTTTGGGATAGCAGTTTAAAGCTGGGATACCCTAGTGTATCTCCATATCACAGGTGGCATGCGATACTTTGGGATTAACTGCATAAAGCTCTCGCAATCTTAATTCAGAAAATAATTCAAAGCATCGCCAGACAGCGCTGGTCAGAAACTGTGCTTTGTTGGAAGTGGCTAATACAATGCAAATAATGAATTCAAGACATGACGGGATTTCAGGGACAATTGTAACCTGCCTTCCCAGCATACAGGCTTTGGAGAATCAGTGATTTTGCATTACCTGGCAGTGAGAATTGTTGCCAGACAGACCTCCAAAAAATAAAATGTGAAAAATGTGACCAGCCTTGGCATGTCCACACAGTGGACTACATTAGATTGATCCCTCTGGCTTGTGTGTCACCTGGTCACTGTTCTCAGTGAGACATCTTGGTGTGAAGTCAATGGCTCCAGAAGGCAAACAGTGGCAGGTACCTGACCAGTGCTTCCAAGACACCAATCTCCAAGGGAGAAGCATGAAAGTCCTGGTGTTAACTTGTATTCAGCTTCCAGCCCTGCCCAAGGGCCTTGAAAATCCTGGCTGGAGACAGATTGGAGTTTTTGAGACCCCTCCTCATTAGAAATGTGAGACTGGGAACCTGGGCATGTTGAAATTGATTTTGAGAAGTTGGAATAGTCCCACTAGTGTTGTATTATTGCCAGGAAGCTGCAAATTCTGGCATCTTCAGAGACTGCTGAGGGGAACCAGACAATTTAGGCATTTTCTGATTTAACAAGAAAGCCAGTTTCACAGAGCAGCTGTGTAGAATATTAAAGTCTAGATTGCTTCTGAAATGTCATGTTTCACTGTTCCTGACATGAAAATTTGTATAAAACTCTCATGAACAATAAACCAGATTTTTTGTTGTTTTGCTTTCTTTGGGAGTTGACTCAGGTGGGAACAATATTATTATTAATATTATTTTCAATCAGGAAACTGTTTTCTGATCAGCTCTGTCTCTAGGTAATCTTCAATTTAATTTTTAAAAATCATAGTCTGTCCTAGTTTCTTTGGGCTATTCTTAAGACCTACAAATTACTTTGCCAGACTACAAAGATCTGATTTTGTCTGGGAAAAAAAAAAAAAAAAAAAGAAAAAGGCTAAAATTGTCAGTCTGAAGGAAGTGTAACAAATTGCTGAAGTCTTCTACAATCTCTCCTTTTGGAAGGATCACTGTCCTAAATTGCCTACAGGGTTTTGTTCCTGCTTTACTAAATGTATCCTTTCTTCAAATATCAAAACTGTTCTGACTGTTGCTCTCAGCTCAGACTCTTCAGAGGTTCAGTGAATGGATCTGTTTTTTTCTCTCCCCTCTCAAGCAGAGAATGGAAACAAGTCACTGTCCTTAAACATGACTTTGGCTAGGTAAGCCAAGTTGTCATCAACTGTTGGCCTACTACAAAAGATACACGACGTATAATTTTAGAAGAATCTAGATGTTAGTAAAGCGCCAATGTTTGGGTATAGCACTGGTAATACTCAAAAGAGGTAAGGAGAAATGGTGGAAGCCTGTGGGAACGATGATATGCTTTGGAAATTCAGTAGACTGATGGCTTCTCTTTGGAATAGTTTGAAGATGCAGAAGATGATGAAGTAATTGCCAAATATAGAACTAAAAATAATAAGGAACTATGGAGTATGTATCTGTTGAGTGCATGTTTTTATATTGTTTAAGGCCTGCTCTCCATGCCTGAGCCCTAGCCTCACAGTCATGGTTTATAAGCCACGAAAGTGTGTGTAAGCAATTTGGAGCAGGGAAAAAGACTTTTCCTGAGAGATCAACATTGCCTTTATGACTCCATATAATAGTTATATGCCTTTAAACATTGTTTGTGCATATCTGTCTTGAACAGCCAGTGTTTTACCTGATGGGTAGTCCCTATAAAGGAAAGTCTTGCAAGCTGCAGGTGGAGTGTTTCTGAGAGCCCTACTTATAGCAGGAGATCCCAACTTCACAGCCAGTTTAGCCTTTTCCCAGTATTGAGATAAAGTGGGGTGGGTTCTGTTTGGTTTGTATTAACTCTGATGTAATTTTGTTCCTTTTGTGAAGAAATAGCCATTCATTTGCTGCAAAAGCACATCTATAATTTATATACTTACAACCTCCTGCAAGGAGGAATGGACAGGCCAGGTGACCCAAACCTGACCAACAGGGGTATTCCATCCCATCTGCATCATGCCCCGTATAAAAGCTGAGGGATCAAAGGGTCAACTCTCCTTCTTCGATGGCTGACGTCCAAGGAGGACCCTGCCTGTTCGTCTGCTTTTGATCCCGATCAGACCGTTCCTGACTCCAGATCTGTAATCCAGCTCCTGCCAATCACTGAGTCAAGTCTGGGACTTTCTCTGAAGCCTGCTGGTGACGTGGTCATCATCCTGGGAGCTTGACATGGTTTTGTATATACTGTATATTTCTTTGTTTTCCTTTTTTGTACATTTTCTTTTTATTATTTATTATTATATTTTCATTAACGTAGTTTAGTTTTTTTTCTAAACTCTTTAATATCTCTAATTTCTTCCTCTCCTCTCTTTTTCTTAAAGAGGGGAGCAGGGG
>VZRU01003295.1:101770-139158 GCA_013398155.1 Pedionomus torquatus | reverse complement strand
GGGGGGGGGGCACGGCATCATCTGTCTTTTCTGATTAGGTCAGAACCACAACACAAAGGTTAACACTAGACTAGCAGAAAAAATGGCTAGAAATATTTTGCAGAAGTATTAATTTCTTTCCTTTATCAAAATTTGAAAATTCTGCTAGAAGTTGTTAAGGTTGAAATTAGAGAGTTTTAGACTTGATAGTTCTTCTCCTAGAAGTGTTTATAGCTGTTGCTTAGACCGTGGTTCTGTATCTTTTTCTCTTCTCTTTTAGTAACACCTGTGAAGACTTGGGTTCTGCTTGGTTTGTATTAACTCTGATTGATGTAATTTTGTTCCTTTTGTGAAGAAATAGTCATTTATTTGCTGTAAAAGCACATCTATAATGTATGTACTTATAACAATTTTGGGGGTTAATTTAAATATTTTTTTTTAAATTAATAAGAAGCTAATAGCAACCGCTTGTAGCAGGTGACTATCAAAATTCAACCTGAGGTCACCCATTAGTTCACAGGCCCCTGGAATGTCACAGCTAGTCACAACAGCAGAAATAAATCAGTTGTTTCAAAGTTGTGCACATGGTCGCGAGGTCTGTCAGCCAGCTCAATAACAGTTATGAAATTTAGCCTTATGGAAAGCTTAATTTCTGTTTGTGGTCCTGAAGTGATCCAATTACACCTTTCCACAATCTTCTTTTCCATTTCTTCACCCTGCGTTTTTTCCCCCCTATATGTGGTAGCTGAATGCAGATGGGACTCTTTCATAATGCCACGGCAAAAAAAAAAGTAAGTATTCTATTTAAAATAGAATGGTAACTCTGCCTTACACTGGAAAAGGCAAGGTAATTTGAAGCAGGGACTCTCTTGTTTCCTGCTAGTGTACAGGTGCTGGTGTGGCATTCCAGAGTCCTGTGTGTGTATGCCTTCAACCGTGGACACTCACAAGGTACTACTTTCAGTTTGGAGGAGTATCCTTTAGAGACTGCAATATAACATCAGTGATAGCACCAGTCCCACAATCACAAAAATCAGCAAAGGCAAAACCAAATCAACCAAAACACAATTTCTTTTTGATCCAAAATGCATGTATACACTAAACACTTTCAGATGAATGGCTGAGTTGGCACTCAGCTCACGTCACCCAGATCTTGTGCTTTTCTAGCAATAATCCTTATGTAATTACACATTTGACATGTGAAAACTGCCAATGTGGTTTGACACTGCTTAACAATGTGTAATCTTTCATGCTACAATCTGCAATTTTCTTAGCTGTGTGAGAGACTATATGCTGTCAACTCTCTGCAGCCTGGGTTCATTGGAACTGACAGGCTGCATATTTGTTAGCTTATTTTTGCTTACTCAACACGGAACTGTATATTGAATTCAGACTCTGATTACGTGAACTTGAGAGGCAATTTCTACAGTTAGAATACTGTTAATTCACTCTTGCTGTTGTAAATCTTTGGAATGGATGGACTGCAATTATTGTTGCATATGGAAGACAGCCTACTGCTCTCTGATTTTCCATCAAAAGCAGATTACCGTTTCCAATTTTAGATATCTGTTCTTCAGTTGACTTCCTTATAAGTAATGAAGAAATGTTGTAAGCATTATAAAATAAAGGCAGCTTTGAACTGGAGACAATTTCAGAAAGTCTGACGTTCAGTCTTGATTAAAGAATTATATATGGGACTTTCTAGAGTCAGAATCCACTTTGCTATGATTTGTACATAATATTATGAATAAAAGAACAGGCATTTGAGATACGACTTCAGTTTTCTTCTAACATACGGAAATGCAGTAATCTGAAATAGCAGCACAGGCTCTAGAATGGGAGAAGGGGATATTATTTAAGATCATACAACATAGCAAAATGGGACCATTTTGGAAATTGTTCTCAAAGGTTTGCAGACAGCTCTTGTATTTAGAAGACAAAAAAGTAGTGCCTTAAGACCAAATGGATACACTGAACATATGTTAAGGGTCATTTGATAAAAGATAATAGTATACCTTACTGCTTACTACCTACTTCTTCCCACAGAGAGTGATTTACAGCTCCCGTCTTTCCGTACAAAATGTATTCTTGTATTTTAACTTTTTTTTAGGGGGTAAGCTCTTCCATAAACAGAAGAGACCATGTGATATCCCTAATTTCATATGTATTCTGAATCTTCATAGTAAGTAGATGAATACCTTGAATGTGTGTCTTTTAGGCTGCGCATCCTAACTACAGGACAATTTGTTTTGCTAATGGCTTCTGAAGTCCTTTCCAAAATGTCTTCTTCTGCTTGGTTTTTGTTTTTTGTTTTTGTGTTTTTTTTTTTTTCCATTTCTACTCTCATGAATACCTGTGAAAAAAAGCTTTTTATATACTTTATTTTTCAGTATCTTGAATATTGCATAGGTAGCTCAGCTGCTTGTTTCATGAGCCTGACGAATAATGGCGAATAACCTGTGTCTAGCTAGCAAGTAGGTTGTACAGACATTATTTGATATGTGCGTGTAATTCTTGTATGAATTGAAAAGTTCTCTGTTAATCCACCCAGGTTCAAAAATGTTTTTAACATAAAAACTAAGCCTCTTTAGAGAAATTAATACGTTGTAATGAGTGAAAGACTGGTTGGAAAAGTGTCAAATGATTTGCAAAGGAAATAAGAGGATTTAAATGATAAAGACAACTAAATTAGGAAAATTAAGTTAGAACTCCATAAAGGTTCAAAAGTTGCCCATTTTTTTAACTTTACTTTCTTCCTTCTATTTAATTTCATACTACATGCTTTGCTGTTCTTTCACTTCTCATATTCCATTGTTTTCAGAAGGTTAAAAGAAAAGGGAAATAAGTACTTCAGTTTCATATAGCATTTAAGATATTCCTTTGGGAATATATTTCAGGATGGGACCTGAGATTTTGCATTATTTTTTTTCCCATGCACTTTTTTCCCATGCATGTTTTTACTTTGGGTTTTCTGTATGCTTTGCCTTTTATGTGCATGCTGAAATCTTCCTCTAATAGTATATTACACATCTTTCCACCAATTAGTTGCATGAATGAATTGTTGCACTTTCATTCCAAGTTTATTGAATCTAAGGGAATTTTTCTGGATCAGTCCCGGATGCAGTGACTACAGTGTGAACTCCCTCATGAACAAGTATTCACAGGTTAACTCAAAGGTTTTCGTTTCTCGAAGCAAGGTTAATGTAGAAGTTAACACTGTAGCACAGACAAGACCACTTGGGTTATGTTATTTGTGGTATCAATACTTAAGCTTCCTCCCAAGCCCTTCAATATAGAGAAATGACACTTTAGTACTGACATCAAATTATAACACCAAATTACTTTATTGCCGTGTCCCCAGTGAGATGCCATCATCCTTCTTACAGGCCTAGCATCTCTATGTTTGAAAAGCAATGGTTCAATAGAAATAATTAGAGAGGTGGAGGATGGTTGAGTGACATCTATACTATATGTACTCACATGCACACATTATTTCCTGGCTCTTGGAACAGCACAGGAAAATGTAATGTTCGAACGGTATGTCGCTATGGCTGGTTGGTTCTTTGCCAAAGGCGGCTCTAGTTGCATGGCTTTCAAACACTCTGACACTTTTGGGTTGGAAATAAAGCCCTAAAAAATCAATAATTGGGCTTCGATATTAAGCTGTGTACAGTAATTTCATTGTGGTTTTATTAGATCAGTAAAATACCCGCTGTGGGACAGTATCACAAGGAACTAATTCATGTACCAAATTTAAAGTCTAATATATGCCTAAGAGTTTAGAGAGGGGGATTTGAAAGAGGTGAAGGAGCTACATAGAGGTTTTAGTGTTTAAAACAGTTTTCTAATGAGAAAAGGGTAACAAGAAACTAAAGTCTAATAAAGCAGATATTGTAAGATTTGAAGTTTCAGATTGCCTTCATTTGCTTTGTAAATTACTAAGGAAACAAGCTCCTGGGACCCATTCTCTAATATGCCCCTCATCAGCCTGTGTCTCTTTCCTCCCATCTATGCTGTACATACAGAACTGAACAATTAATGAAGTTGAGAATTCTTAAGCTTATTTCAATTAAACTTGAGCTACCATGTGATTAAAACATCTGTGATTGTGTTTGGTTTAAACGTTGTCACATGTCTGCCACCTTTACTCATGCTGAGTAGAGTCTGCCTGTAATTTGTGAGTTTTTGAACAAGTGAATCTTTGTGGTGGTCTCACATCAGCAGTTGATTCTGCTCTCATTTTTTGTTGTGTGCAGTCTACTGAATGACTTTGTAGCCATGTGACTTGGAATCATTCTGGTGTTTGATATTATACTGGATTTGTTTCACCATGCTTGGAAATCAGAATTTGGGCCTCGATCAGGAAATGAAACTCTTAACCAGAAGTCATTCCCACAGACCACAGTTCTTTCAGAATAATAATCATGTTGGTCAAAGATGTGGAGAAGTAAGTTGTGTGGCTGGCATAGCTGGGTTGGCAGAAGTCCATAATCTACTCACAGCTATGCCAGCAATACAGTAGGGGTTTTATTATTATTATTATTGTGTGAGAGAAGGGGAAGATTTATTTATATTGCTCCAAATTGGAGCTTTGCCTTATAACGTGTCAAAATGCATTTCTATATTGTGTCTGAAAGAAATAGTCCTATAGCGATAAAGCACTTTGAAACAAAAAGGAGTTCCTTTAAAAAAAAAGCACTACTACTAATCATTACTGGGTAAAATAGATAGCTTATAAAGGCTCTTATGGTGAGATAGCGATGATAACACCCGACACAAAAGATGAGGACGAAGCAGAAGGAAGCAGTGTGAAAGACACTGCTTTTAGTTTACATTCATCTATCAAAAGAGCTAGTCAAAACTGAAAGAAATTTAACTCTGAATTCTGAGAATTGTTTGAAAAATGGCAAAGGAGACTGTGAAGAATATTTGTGTGCAGTTTCACAATCCTGATGTATTTCATCACAAACATTTATCACTTCACAGAGTTGAGTTAAAAATGACATGAGATTAATTTCTAGTTTTCCACCAGATTTCTCTTGGGGCTTTTTCTATTGATTCTTTTTCCTCATGACCAAAAGATGGAGGAAGACCAACAAATCCTGATGACAATTAAGTGCAAATTTATGGCATGAAGTATGTGACTACAGTGGAACAGGTGAGAGAAGTCTTGAACCCCAGAACAATCTAAGTATCATTTATTTGAGAAATCATCACAGAATCACAGGATTTTCATTGTTGGAATGGGCCTCTGAGATCATCAAGCCCAACCATACACACACCAAAAAAAACCCCAACCCCAAAACAAACAAACAAACAAACAAACAAACCCAAATCACAAATATCTGAACCCCACAAAACAAATCACAAATCATGATATGATATGATAATGATAAAATTGCTCTTTACTTTCTGTGGAGTTACAAATCTCAATATATTCCAAGCTTCCTATAGTAATTGTGCATGTAATAAACTAAATCATTGAAGACAAATATGCATATAGCTGTGGAAGCACTATCAGCACATACCAGATACAGTCTTTGATATTCATCGTTTTTTTCCAATATCTTTCCCTTTGCTAGAAAAATCCATGGAGCTTGCTTTTGTCTGAGCCAGATGCCTCTCAGTTGAGAGGAGGCTGTTGCCAAATTGTTCACCATGCAGTAGAAATGGCAACTGAAAGTGATTATACCGAACATATGGTCCAAAGGCAGACATCTGCTGACAAAGATTAGGGATACTGTAGCAGATTCTCACTTGTTCTAATGAGCCAAATAATCTTGAAAATAAGTCCATTGGAACAAATGAGAGCAGCCACCAATGGCTTTTGCATCAGACCTGCCTCTCCCCCAGGGCATCCCCCCATACACTCCTTTGCCTTGCCAGCTTAGGCGTGCAGTGGTATCGTGGGAGAAGTGGGTGCATGTGCCAGAAATATTTCATGAAACCATTTTAATCAGATACAAAGTAGTAAGAATAGCACTTCAGTGAAAAGGTAAACAACGGGTTTAGTGGAATGCAGTAAGACCTTAAGGTGGGCACCTGGAGATTGTAAATTGTATACAGGGAAGACAAAGGCAATTCTGCTCTTTCTTGTGTCTGGAGGTAATGTATGTTCTTTGTTCCCATTCAATTTCATTGTTGGACCCTTCCACATACATAAGCAATGTGGTCTCCTTAATTGTTATGGGAGAAGTGAAGCTTACTTGCAGCTACAGACATGAGGACTCAGGGCCATGGGTTCTAGGTGGAAAGAGCTCCAAGTTAATTATCTATATGACAGAAGTCTATCTCAGTCTATCAGAAGGTACCAAATTTGTGAAACGCTGGGGAACCAGGACACTGAAGTTCCAGTCATTGTGGCATTCAATGCTGCATCACCTCATGGGACAGGGGTGGCTGAACAAGGTTTCTCTCACCCTTTCTCAACAAGGATGCTGGTGGATGGAGTGGCTTGAAGTAGTACAAGGGAGGGGTGAGGGCTGGTCACTGAGGAGCTCTCTCCGTACAGGTAGATCTGAGAGGGAATGCCAAGAAAAGGGAAGTGGCCTGGAAAGCTGTATTGTATTGTGGCTTCGGGGGCCAAAAGTTTTAAGCTAAGAGCAAGTGTAGTGGTGACTGGAGATGGAGAGGCAAGAGTTGCTGGCAGAGGGGAAAGTATATAAAAAAAACGAAACCAAAACTTTTGAGGTGAAAGCAGCAGTAATGATGAAGCTAGGTGGTATTGATTGTATTGATCACACTGAATGAAGTTGGTAAAAGTGGGTAAAACTGGGGCAAGGAAGTTTGGTAAGTGGGCTGGTTAGTAGTACTTGCTGAGCAGTGAAAATGCTGCTGTAGCATAATCTCGCTTTTGAAAAAGGTATCTAATTTTGAGACCCTCAGCAAGATGAGGAAGAAACTCAAGTCAGAGAAAAGCTGCACAGCTGTGGTATTATCAGTCCTTTGAAGAAGGAAGAATATGAAGAAAGGACTGTCTTCTACAGTCTTTATTTTCAAGTAGAAGATTATTTTTCCACCAGATAATTTTGTTGTTAAGACACTTCATGCTTCTTTCACATACTTAAAAAGAACAAATCAGTCAGTTAAGAAAGCCTATGCACCATGCTGAGGCATGAGAGATGGTATTAAAATGCCAAGCGTTTGTAAGAATGTGTGTGATGTATATACAAATCCATGAGGTGTATATATTTAACTATATTGTGCTATATATGCATATTAAACATGCACATCTATTTATACCTAGACATTACTATAGATAACGGATGTGTGTGTATCCACCTAAAATTGAAACATATACAGCCTTATTAGGCTTCCTCCTTTTTTAGGGAGAATATTCTGAAGTGTCCCCAGGTGAACGGCAGGGTTCAGGTCCTCTCCAGCTTTATGAGAAAGGAGTGTCCATTACACAAGCTGGTTTTGCTGAGTCTCTGGAGTGTTACTTGACACATTTTCAATATAGTTTGTAAAATATGATGGAAGTGTTCCAGTAAAGAGGTGCAACATTAAATATAAGATTATTAACATCATTCATTTTGGCTATACAGGTATAAGGTGTGTGTACTTTCTAACTTTTGAAGTTTTTTAAATAGCCTATCTATAACATTTTAAATTTAAATAATTTAAAGTTATGACTTAACTTAAGAGAGATAGGGATAAGTCCCTAATAATTTATAAGTTTTCTACATATTTTTGATCTCATAACCTAAAAAGGAGGTTAAGGTTTATAATTTTTTTTCAAATTTAGAAGTTTTGTTTAGCTAATATTTAAATGAACTGGGAATCTATGAGAAGTTGCTTAATGTATGTACTATCTCACAATAAATTACAGAAACCTGAGGAAGGCATAAATTTTCCTAGAAGACATACAGTTTTCCTTGTAGACACAAAAATCAATGTGCAAGATATTATCATTACATAAGCTTACATGTTAGATTTTATCTTCTGATTGAAGATTACTGTCCTGCATCTGGTCTGGAGATGACATTTTCTTATTCTTCTCATGTAAATGATAGCACAGTAGAATTCATCTTCTATGGAGTCAGAATCATCTATCCTAATTTCAAGTTGCCAAGTATCTGGGTATATGCTATTTTATGGATCTCTTTTTCCCAAGTGAAACAATGAGAATGCACACTTCTGCTTTGCAAACACTTCAATTTTTCCTTCTTCTTGGCTCCCTATAGAAAATTAGATGTTAATTTTCCTTGATATGCTTGTTCAAATGCCTGCTGGGTTCTGATTGGATATGCAAGCCAGGGATTAAACTGAGGTGAGAGTCTTTAATCCACAATTTGCCTGCATTTGTGTGTTCTGACAGATCATATAAAGAAGCATCTTCAAGATATTCCAGCATGCAAAACATCTTTGCATTTTTTTCCTATTTTTCTTCAAGCTTCAAGCTTCGCACTGTAAGCAAACAGTGCCAAACTTTGGGCACCCTTTAATACATAAAATAATAAAAACTGAAGCACCAAAAGAAGCCAAGAGAGTGAGAGCTGCCCTCAAGATACCTCTAGAATTAGGGCTGGGATTTGATGATTTCATTTAGGTGAACAAAGTCAATATTCTGCTGAAACTCCCTGCCTGTCTTCTTCATCCATCTGCGAGGTTGCCTTTTGTTTCTATTATTGTTATATGAAGGAAAACAACTTTGTAAACAAGAAAAAGCTAATGAAATATGCAGTATCATATGTTACATGTCTGTAGCATCTTCCTGTAACTAAATGAATTGCAATGGTGGGTGGTGACAAACAAAAGTGTTACACACCCTTTGCGTAGTTAATCATTTGTTGTTTCAACCAATTTATTTTTGAATCATTTGAAGATGCATTTTTACTTGTAAATTGTTCTCCTAAAATGTATTCTTCAGTCAATGTCTTAAATTAGGTCTTAATGGAAAAATGGATGAAGCATTAGATAATTCTTTCCTCCCCTAGTCATGCAAATAAAGTTTGTAAGTGCTGTCTTTCAGCCTTTTTTTTTTTCTGTTTACTTTAAGCTGCTAATTAGTTGCAGCAATCAGAATTGTATTCTTTTGAGTGGAATGGAATTCCAACAAGGAAGACTGAAGATGTCCTAAAAATAAACTGTGCTCTAGTAACATTCAAGCAGTGTAGAGAGGTGCCAAGCTGTTTGTGAAGGGATGCTTGCAGCACTTCAGCTGTTTTGTATCATTCTACCCCCAGCATAGGGAAATAGGGTTGCTTTGATACTGTAATTGTGAAAGATGAGATTGAAGAGTCACCTGGATAGAGCCTGTGCAATAAATAGGATGCTTTTAAAAGTATGTTGTGATGAAGAATATTTACAACTACATAAATTGTTAGAAAACAATTTTATGATTTTTTTTTCTCATTTTTTTGCAATACAAAGCAAAATATATGTGCAAGTAAGAAGTTATAGCTTTATCACTTCAGAAATCTTGTGTTATTTGGATTGCCAAAGAATGTGGTCAAATACTATATTTAGATGCTCCTTTTTTAAAGAAAGAGAATAACTGATTTAGGAACCCTACTCTGGTCTCCTACTGAGCTTGGGTACAGAGCAAATGCACTCTCCACCAAAACAGTTAATAGAGCACTTACTCCACAAAGTTTGCAGAAGCTGGTGAACCACAAACTTGTAGTAATTACTCTTGACATGTTCAAGGACACTGCTTACTATTCTGTCCTAGTAAGGCTTGTTTTCTACTGCACTTTTGCAATGTGTTTAAAGCAGTTGCTAATAACAGTGTGCTCTACTGAGAGTGTCAACAGTGAAGTCCTCAGCATACATTAAATTTAGAATTGGTATGCTATGATAATATTATAGCTATCTATATCAAAGTATTCATGGTAAAAAAGCCACAGAAGTGAGTTAATACATTTATATCTGGTAAAACTTCTATAAGAAGTCCTATAGATAGTTGTTTCTAGCAAAAGTGGTTTACTTAGTTTCTCCAAATATTAGTTTTGCCTACAGGTCTCATTCATTCAGTGCATTTATTTTTTCTGACTGGTAATGATATCGCAATCTGCTCTTGTATCATTACCACAAACATAGCAAAAGTTGAGTGAGTTTCTTGATAAGTTCAATCCTTCATAATCTTTTTTCAGATTGCATTAAAGTCAACTGGCATCTGGAAAGACATATAATGTAACCAAGATTTGATTTATTAACACCTGTTTGGAGATTTAGAAATAAGTCAAATATGATCTCTTAACAGGTATGTAGTCATTTATTTGACTTTTCTTCATGAATTTCAGCAGAGTGTTTTAGCATGGGCAGTTTCATGTTATTGTTGGATTACACTTCTGAATGTTATGTTTTATAACTCTAAGATAAGAAAGGCTACTTTTGAAACACAGTTATACTGAGCTCAAGAAGTGGCATTCCTAAAGCTGAGACAAGATTGGTTGCATAGAGCTTCTGCAGAATGTGACTGACTCTTTGCATTTTTTAGTGCCTGCTTTCCATCTGACCTCTGGGATGAATCACACCCTGCAATGGATTGCCCATCAACCGAGCAGTTGCACAGCTGGAGTACATAGCCATGCTGCTGGACTTTCAACACATAGACAGATGCTAATCTAACTACACTGGATAGTTTATGTTGAATGTTTGGAAATTATTTTCTTCATTCTTAAAACTACAGTTAAGTTCAAGAGGGTTTATTTAAAAATATACTGAATAGGTTATATAAACTATAGGAAATCTGCAATTATTGGGGATCTAGAAATACTCAGTGCAATATTATAACTCCCAAGTTCTAATGTTCCTCCTATGGACCGTCTTTTATATCACTTCCCAGCAAGTGCATTTATTTGTGCCTCAACAAATTTTGAAGGCAATATGATGTATTACATAAACTGAAAATTGTACAGCAAAAAATGTAGCCCTTATAATGACTCTGCGTATCTTGAAGCCAATGTGTGTGTACCCTTTCATGCATGCATTATAGTTCCTTAAACTAGCACTCTAAAATATGTATTGTTAGCTGTGACATGTATTTTCAAATACATTTGATATTTGCTATGGAAAATGCTAAGAGTTCAGTAAACCTCTATTGATACTGTAGATGCAAGTAAAATAGACCTCAACAGATAATAAAGGGCTTTGACTGAGCCAGACCATGATAGTGACAGGCATTGGAACTGTGCCTACACACTTGGGTTGCTTCACTGATCAATGTGATTTAATTTGCCAGTAGCTGTAGATTTCCTCCTACCTCTGTGGCTCTGGTACATCTGTTGAAGCACTGAGCAACACACTGAGCTGAAGATTTGGTCCAGTCACACAGCTACCTTTTTCTCCTTGTGAATAATAAGACTCTTAGGTAACTAGGGACATTTGCAAACCATGTAAAGCTTAAATCCCACCTCCATTTAAACTTTGGGTAACTGAAACACCAACAGAATCAAGGGTAACATTTTCAATTCACAGTCACTTTGGCACTCTTACAAAGTGGTGCTCAGCTGTGTTGGAGACAAATGACACTAGCATCTCTCCAATAAACTCCTAACTTCACTGGTGCTGTTGGGAACTTTTCAGCTGGGTGATGCAATTTCAGCAATTGAATTTGTAAGTGACTTGCCAAAGGCATATGGGAAATGAATGAAATAGTCATCTGTGAATTTCTAAATCACTCTTGAAAACTAAAAGCCTATGTACACTCTAAGTTCACAGCTGGTATTTCTTTTTAGGAGACACTCTGGAAGGTATACCTGAGTTTGCATTCCTGCCACCCAAACATTCACACTGTGCTTTTCCAGATTCACTTCCACAGGGTGCTGGCTCAAAAAATCCCTCTCTGCTTTACCAAATGTAACCATTTCAGCTATTCATTCTCTAGTCGGTTCACAGTACACTTACATTGCATGGGAATTTGTTGCCAAAATATAGACAGTCTTTCAATGGCCCAATCTGTAAATACCTGGTTTTGTGTTTTCTGCTCCTTTTCCATATTTTCTCTCATCTCTGGTAATGACAGTCTCTGTTAGCTGTTTAACCTTTGTTGCACCATAGGCTACTGGTGGGTCATCTGTGTCTGGCCAACCATTGCCTTTTCTTCTAATAGGGCAGTTTTCAGCTCCTTGCATACAGGCAGGCAAGAGGAAAAGGTTGGGATGAATATTCAGAAGAAGTGTTGTAAGCAGAGTAGGGGGAGTGCCTTGGGGAGAAGAAGGATTGTTCACTTCTGCAACACAATTCCCAGCCAACTGGGCTGATCATGGACTTGAAATACAACCAAACACCTCAAGTAAAACAAGGTAGACAAAACAGGCACGTAGAAACAGCACTTCTTCATAGCCTAACATGCACATTTTGATTAATTTATTGCCATTACTGCAACCACTGAACCTGACACCCTAGAGTACTGCTATGAGTGACTCTTTCCCAGAAACAAAGCAAAGTCCTCAAATGAGTCCAGAGGCAACTGAGGTTGTAACATTTATGCTCACTGCATAAAAAACATCGAAACATCTAATCTGTAAGTTAAAATTTAAGGACATGCAAATGAAAACAGAGCAGCAACTTTGTCTACCTGTGAACTACATGGTCACCATGAATGGACAAACATCTGCCAGCATTAGCGGCAAAGACAAGGCTCTTTTCAAGAATGTTAATTCTATGACTTTGGGCATGAAGAGGGCTATTAATAATTGGGACCTTTGTCAGAAAGTGTAGTGACAGGACAAGAGGTAATGGTTTTAAATTGGAAGAGATACCAGAAAGAAATTCTTTACTGTGAGAGTGGTGAGACACTGGAACAGGTTGCCCAGAGAAGTTGTGGATGCCCCATCCCTGGAAGTGTTCCAGGCCAGTCTGGATGGGGTTTGAGCAACCTGGTCTAGTGGGAGGTGTCCCTGCCCATGGCAGGGGGGTTGCAACTCGATGATCTTCAAGGTCCCTTCCAACTCTAACCATTCTATGATTATATGAATAAAGGGAAGTCTCTTGTTTGCTTTTGTGTTTCATTTTGTCTTCTCTTATTTTTTTTTTTTTTTTTTAGGATTCTATTCGCAGAGACTCATCAAAATGCTTTCTGCAGAAAATCTCCTCAAGAAAATATGGAAACTATTTTGTTTTTTTTTCCGTTCTTTCCTGTCACTGCTGTCAAGGAGGAAGGAAAGAGGCAGGAGACAAGGGAGTGCCTGTTGGTTAGTCAGCTGACACTTTAGCAGCTTATCAGCAGTTGTCTGTCTCCTTTGGAGAAATCCTTCTTAGTGTTGGATCTGTCATGTTAGTTGATAGAGAAAACTTTACTGGTCCACCTACATTTTTGCTAATCTCCTTGCTGATCCTTCCATTCACAGACATGTCTTGGTTGACAAGCTCTTACAGTCCTCTGTCACACCAATAATGGTGACCGCCACTCTCTTTTCCACTCTGGGACCTTCAAAAGCTGTATTGTTGATGGGTTATCCAGCTTGACAGGTATTATAGAACACCAGCTGGCAAAAGAGAGTCTGATATGTGTTTTGAATTAGCCACATAAGAACGGCTTGTGCACTAAAAATAAAGTGAGAGATATGGGGATGACAACATTTCTTTGTCATGTGATTAAGCTTCCTATTCATTTTTGATGCAGAGCTGAACTGGACAGTATGTTGAAAGGCTGGCATACCAAAATGGTAAAGGTTACAAACTGTGGCCAAGTCATGAAGGAAAGAGGTAGAGAGGATTTGATTTCCTTCACACACAAAAAAATAAATATGTGTACTGAACTTCCCATTGGTTATTGACAGAAGAGTCTGAGGATACAGCTACTGTGCACAGGACAGCAGGAACAGAACAGAATCTCCAGCAGAAGCAGAATGGAAGAATCACTACAGGTGAGCAGAGGAACTGCTGCAGGCAGGGGAACACCACAACACACAGAACCTGTAGATAGTAGAAGCTCAGGAAATTTTTGGAAAAGAAGCAGTTTGAGAACTGCTGCTGAGGACAGTGTTAACAGGTTGCAGCATCGCTCAATTGTCAGTACCAACTCACTGCTCTGATCTGACTCATGAGTAGGCCCTTGCCAATGTTGTGAGCAGAACTGGACAATGAGGATGTTACCTCATGCAGGATGAAGTACAGCTTTGGGAAGTTTCAGGCACACTTTCATTACCTCTTGCAACAGAAGTCCCTTTCTGAATGTGTCATGACAAACACTACTGTATCACTTCTCCAGTCTGTTGCTGTAACTTGCTGACCAGTCAGGTCATGGACTTGTTAGGGCAGCTCAGGGAAGCATGTCATTTTGAGGGAGGTTGTTGTCTTGGTTTGGCTTGCCACATGCGCAAGAAGAAATAGAAAAAAGGTAAGATATGAGGGAAATCCCAGGTGGCAAATGCTATTTTTGTTGAGGTAGCCCTTTTGAAGGCTCGGTTTGGGGTTGTTTTTTAGTTCTTTGAAGTTACATTGTAGTTTGCTCTCTGATTTTCTGTGTATCAACTTGGACAAAAAATTGTTAAAGTTGCGTTTTTATTAGCAGTCAGGGAGTCTCACTGTATCACCATAAAGGTTTCTGCTGTTCGCTTTGAAGATTTGCTTAAATTCTGTGTTTAATCACTTGATTCATTACAACTGAGCTGTACCTAGACATTTTATTGAAGCATAACAAAATCAAAAGCAACCTGTGGAAGCCAATAAAATTACACCTGTTCACTAACTATGAACTAGCAAGAAAAGAGAGTTAAAATTAAATATTAATTTTTAAAGTAAACTCTTACCCAGTTCAATCTGCAAAAGCAATAAGGCCCAATAAGGCTGACAGGAATTAGCAGTCCTCTCACCATGGTAATAATACTTTAAAAAAGCCTTATAGCATCATTTTCAAACTCTGTACTATGGTACCATTGTAACATGACCCACAGTACTTAACAATCTTAGGCGAGGGGAGAGCCCTTCTGTGTTAGTGCCAGAGTACTCATCAAATTCTCTGGTCCTTATTTATTTGTGATTTCTGTCTCTAATTGCTTAGGAAAGCACTTAAAATTCTTATGATGTGACTAATAGATCATTGTCTGTGCAGGCTCTAGTCTTTATAAAATTACTCACTTTTAGTATGCAAATATTATAGGAGGTGCTGTAATCCGTACACTGCTGGCAATGTTGGTATCCAGATGATGGTAATAGTGTCTTCCAACTTTCTAAATGTGCACACCTCTCCCATTTTGCAGCCACCAGGGATGTAATCAGAGGTTTTGTTGACTCCATGTTGTCTGCATTCCTCTTCATGAATGGTGTCAGAGAAAGGCTTGAAGAAATTCATGATAAACGGTGGAGATGTAAAATAGGTTAACTCTGTTTTGTCCATATCTCCTGGTACCTTTAGTTAACAATGCTGGCAACAGTTACTCCCTTTATGTTCTTAATTTTCAAAGCAGTGCAGATATCCTCATGTTCTTGCCAGTCTGCACTTTGTCTGTGGGCTTGAGATGTATGAGAAAATAGCTATCTTCCTGTCACGCGATGTCTGTGTCTCAGTCCTCCCTCAGCTTGGAGTCAGTGTGTCTGCTGACATCAAGCAAATTAAACCAGCCACTTTGTCCTCATCTTCTGCTGCCTTCCCTTGGGTGGAAATGGGCTAAACAGCTCAAACAGTGGTAATTGATGGCAACTCTTCTTTTATGCCCCACATCCAAATCAGATTTTCTGCCATGTCTCATGGTTTTTCTTCCATGTGTAAAGGGAAAATATGAATGTATGTATATATATGTATATGTGTATCCTTTAAAATAATGAATGCATCATATCTTAGTGTATAAATGGCACAATAAACTGGTCTATCTCATGCCTAGTGGGCACAGCATGGTATGATGATATTCCTCTCTACAAGCCAATTTAATTGATCTCCTTCCTGAAAGAATCACTGTTGTGTCTGAAAGTATAGTTTTGTCTCCATAACTTTTTTGTATGTTACATCACACTTTAAATTGATGATTACCTTTATTTTCTTATTTGTGAGTTCCTGTGAAACGGACAGAAAGTATAGAGACAACTAACTTAGCTGTGTTAAAACACTGTGATTTGATAACATTTGTGCATCTCCAGTAGGTCAAAATTGAATTCAGTAGGAAAGAAGCCTTTTCAGATTATTGAAGTGAGTCATTCCTTCATATTTTTTTTAAAATGTCTAATTCTCATGTCTTTTTCTCAACTAGAAAAGGACTGTTATATACTAAGGGCTTTTTTTCCTGAGTGAATGAAATTTGCTTGCATTAGTTGGGAAAGATGTACTTTCTATTTCTCTCAAATATTGCTGTCCCGTATTGCAGATATTTCATATTTACTTACTTGGCAAAAGCCATACCTATAGAGTCTGCTTAAGAACATAGGGTAATGAGTTGCATCAGATATATGTACAATACCCCAAAGAAGCTATTTCAAGAGCTACTGAAAATCTTCAAAGTTATGTTTTAATGAATAGCACAGTGTAAACATTAAATTAATAGGGAAAAAATGGTAAAGAAAGCTATATGTTGACTCAGATGTCTACTGAAGAGATCTATTAGTAACGTAATTTATATATCCGTTTTTACATGTTCTGAGGAACTGCAGCAACTGTCAGGAACTGAGCGTCCTCAGGGAATGTAGAAGCAGCAGTGTTTCAGAACTCCTGCTGTTACCACCATTTGTGCTTTTTAACACTTGCATATTCCAGTTCTCTTCAAATGCCTACTTTGGAATCAGCAACCGAAATAATGTGCTAAACTAGAGCACAGTAGGTTTCTCGGTTTCTTGGCTGTATCTGCGGAGCTTACCTATGAAGGGGCCAGGAGGACTGTGCTCAACCAGTATGGCTGAAGAGAGGCTTAAAGGCTTAGAGGTGAATGAGTACACATACTCTTGAAATGCATTTCTGTGATTATGAAGATACATGTCGGAGCGTAACCTAAAGTTAAAGGACCTGCTGCATTTCCATTTGGTTTGAATCTCTTAATCCTACATTCAGTCTGCTGATGCATACAGGAATGTTAGTGAGTTCAGAGTACGGGAGGGGTGAGACAGAGGAGATATGTTCGACAGCCTGGGTAATAGTTCAGTTTATATTTTACTTCAGTGATACTGATCAAGGTTCTCTTAAATTGATTATGCTGGTGTAACAGCAAAATATTTCCCTGCTGGTAATACCCTAATATTCATGTACTATATATACCAGTTTATGTTTCTCTGTTTGTTTTGATCTCAAAGGTTCTCCCCAGCTGAATTGATTTTCTCTAAATTTTTTGGTGGTGGAACATTTTTCTAAGTACAGTGTTGGGATCATTAAGAAAAAATTAAGACTTTTGGTAGCTTGTTACTTCAGAGTCTGATGCGTACCACAGCTATACTTTATTCTTTTTCACCATCTATTTGGGACATACCTTGTGGGGAGTGTGTGTGTATTTTTTTTTTTTTTTTAAACCAGTGGTTTGATTTCAGAGCAAGAAACAGCAACGCTTACTATGGAAAATGTATTCTGGCAGGAATGGTGCCTATAATGGTTTCCTACTATTTTCATTGTCTTAAGATCTAGTGCAATACAGCATTCAGGCAATATTTTCTATGTAACTCCATGTTTAAATGCCCAAACACTAAAAAAGCCCACCTCCAAAACCCCACATTGGTGTGGAAGAAATGATATTACATAGCAAAATTAGATTCATATACAAACTTGCCTAAAAAGATCAGGGAGTACAGATCTACATTTGGTTTAGGTGGATACCAGGTGAAATATAGAAGCTGATGATACTTGAAAAGACCACCTCAATCAATGAGTAACATAGGACCTCACTGCCAGTCAGTTTTACTAGAAAAAACCTGACTTAATGTGACTCAGAGCAAAATATACTTGTTGTGGACCAGACTTGACCAGACTTCTGGTATTCATTGTACTGTGAGTAAAAGGAGGCTTTTTAACCCTAAGTGCATCTTCTTGAAATTGCAACAGCAATGCTGTTTAAAAGCATATCTATTGTACCATTTGATCTCAGTACCTTCTGGTTTCCTCCTTTTGCTTCAGGATAGCAAGAAAAGATGTTGTGATTATAGATGCAGATTTATTGGTGGGAACCAGGGGCTTCTGTCTTTCTTGTACTATTTCCTGTTGTGTCCTCTGCTTTTTTAATGACTAGAGACAATGTTAGGTACCCAAGAGGAATGTGAACATTTGCTCAAGAGATCTAAGTAATGCAGAAATTTACATATTGGCTGTTCAACACGTGCAAAGAAACAGATTTGTCCAGATTTATTTTGTTAAACATGCAAGCTGGCTACCTTGGCTATGCCATTCGGTAGTCACCAATGCCTCTAGTTTTTCTAGTTCATGTACCCTCCATGTCTGCCTGGGATTTTCCAGGTGGAAATACATGCAAGGTGTAGTCCAGGCTCCTATGTCTCGACACAAAAGTGCAGTCTTCTTCTTTCTGCCATTCAGAGTGTGACTACACTTGCCCAGTGCAGTCATTGGCGCAGATTGACAGTCAGCAGGAAGTAACAATAGTCCCTTTGGCTTTTCCAGGCTGTCTGTATCCCAAACGCAAACTTCCTCCTCCACCACCACCATGTTGGAGCATACGTGCTTTTGCTTCTTCGGTGTTTCTTGTGGTGGTCCCCCCCATATGAGCCCCCTGTGCCAAATACTGCAGCTGTTTGAAATGATCTTTTGGCCACATGGGAAACCCAAAAGTGTAAAGGACTGGTTTTAAATTTGGGAACCAAATTACAGGCGTATCCACAAATGCCCCAGACCTGCACTTTGTCCCCAGAGCTATAAAAATAAGTACCCAAGTCACAAAGAAATATATAGGAAAAACAGTTTTCTTACAAGACTCTTGGTTGTTGCTGTCTATTTTGATGCCTCCAAACCATAACAGGACTACAGGAATGGATTGTGTGTAAATATTATTTAGTTTCCATAGGAATAGATCATGTGACTCAGCAAGGAACAGTAGATCAAAAATTCAGCTTTGCTATAGCTCTTTTGTGCCACTTTTATAATCTCCAGAGCTTGGGAGCATTCATTGAAACAAATGTAATTTAGTGTAGTGGGTCTCCTCCAACTTTGTCAAGGAATTAATCTGTGGTTGGCCTAGGGCAAAAGGGAATTTCCCAAAAGTGTAAAGCCAAGTTAAGACGGAGTGTACCCAACGTCTTACCCTCTTACCTGCAAATTTTGTTGGAGCAATACTCAAATTCTAGTGTAATACGAATGATATATTGTATGGAAGTGCTTTCTCAGGGTTCTATGTAGCAATAGGATTCGGGCCGTGACAAGAAATTTACTGTGCATGTTGTCCCTGAGTAATCAAACAGCTTCCTTAAAATACGTTTTAGCAGTTTGGTTGTTCAGCTTAAAATTTGGTAAAGCAGCTTAAGGGGCTGTTTCCATGGTTTAGAAAAACACGTCCAGTAAGTAGGTTCTCCTACTGCAAAAGTCTGCCTCAATTAATTCTTCCAATTAAGCCTCAATAACATATAGTCCATGAGAATTTGCATTTGTTCATTACGCATGGGAATTACGCATAGCAATGTCATGGACTATAATAGTCCTCAGCATACTCTGGGAGCAAAGTTGTGTCCTTATTCTTCCCCTGTGTTTATCGGCAGCTTTTGATTCCATCAATCACCACACAACTTTGAAGAAGCACTGCTGGGTTACCATGAGTATTATTTTGGCATGTTTGGAGTAGTCTCAGACCCAGCTCTCTGATAGTTATTCTTGGCCAATCTTTTTTACTTCTTGTCGCTCTTCAGGGTTCCATCTTCAGACCTTATTAGTCTTTTGTTGTATTTTAAATGCTGGTATCTAGGTTACAGTAGCCTTTTAAAATATTAGATGTACCATCCAGATGACAGGACTTCCTTTCTGAGCTGTCCCTTACAAACTTGATTTGGTTCCTGGAGTTTCTGAGCTGCCCTGAAAACTTGCTGCTGAATTTGGGCCAAACACTGCACAATATTTTGCTTTAGTGATGTTTTTGACAAAACATAAGCTTTATGTGTGGAAGCCACTATCATGCTGGACTAGCTCTTTCTTTGCAGTCCCTTTGAGGATAATTTTTCCATTTCCTGTCACTACAGATTGCACTCTTGGAGGCAGTTTTAAATCAGTAATGTCTTTGATGTTTTTCTTTTAGCATGCCAGGAACATTCCCAGAGTGACACTGATGCTCTCCCAGGCTGTCCAAATGTGTATTCATGGCAGGCTTCCGCTAAGCTGCTGAAACACTCTCCCACTCTGTTTGCTAGCTTGCCAGATGTGAATAAGCTCCAGTTAATTGAAAATACCAGATTTTGAATAGGTTGCAGTTAATTCAGCCAGCTATGGCCAGATTGTATATGTGGCTAAACACTATGTTGCTAAATTTTAACTATTGCATCACTAAATTTTAACTATTGCATCGCTAAATTTTAACTATTGCATCACTCCTCTGTGAAAACCAAACGACAGAAATGTTTCTCAGATGTTTTGAACTTTTTTTCTCGGCCTTCCAGTGCTCCTAAAGAAAAATATTTGGTGCATCTTTCCTAACCAAGCTGTATGCATCTGACATAACTGGAGGTCAGGTAAAGTAAATGGACTAGTTGTTCTTAAACAACAGCTGAAAATGAGGTGTTAACATCCTGAATTGTTTTCTGTCACTGGTGTGCAGTTGCATACCTACAGATGGGAGAAATTAATTTTCTGTCTGTCACTTCTCTTTTGCTTGTATCCTCCAGCATGCTAAACTGGAATTCAGACTTTTTGCTCAAGTGGACTTCTGTGGTTATGGCAAAAACAGTCTAGAAAAAAAAATGTTTCGTTTTGTTGTCACTGCCTGTATGTCATATACTATACAGTATTTCTAATCCATTCATTTTGAAGTTGAGTGTAGCTGTCTGTGACACCAGGTACGAATACTTGTTACATGTTATCCCAGGTGTCCTACTCCCCTGAGTAACTACACTATTCATGGTTATTGTGGTCAGAAAAAATGGTTATAAAAAGAGAGAAAACTTCAGGTCAGCAATAATGAGCAAAAAAGGGATTTTCTATTAATCTTAAGCTACAGCTGCTGGATGCAGTAACTGAGTAATTCAGAAATGGCATTTTCCCCCCACAAAATACCAGGAAACATAACACATTTGCTGTGGAAATTGTTTTTTTTCTGCATCTAGGTATTAATTATGGATAGCAGTTCCTTTGTCTCTCACAAGAGAGACAACACTAACAAGAGTTAGTGTAACTCTTAAGCAGTACATTCATACTCCCTACCCAATATTTAAAAGAGGGAGACAGAGATTACAAGAAGAAAACAACAAGATACTTTCTTGGGTAAGAAACCTGAAGAGTATTCAAACAAGAACTCACAGGTCTACAAAATCAGAAGTCTCCTATGTCAGTGATGAAGTTCTAGGAGAATTATCTAAGCGTTATGCCTTATAAAACTGCAAATACCGGACTCCTCCGGATCTTCAAGAATATCTTTCTATGTCTACAATTTTGAATAGTCATGCTAAATTTGTATCTCTGCATGTGCTAAAATTATAGAATTTTCTGCCTTCCATGATGCTACTTGAGTTAATGACACAGCTATAAATATTCAGGAAAGGATGTTGTGAATAATTTGGAAAAGCCAGTGCCTTTTAGTATAACTGAATGAATCTATTAATATCATATGATTCAGGGAGAAAATCTGATTTACTTCGGCAAGGAGGTTCCAGGCAGCAGGGTGCGTGCTACAGCCATGCACATAGCTAGAAATGGCAGATGGAATGACTGAAACTATTAAACCAACCAGGCTGATGTCAGTCCTAGGCAGAGGGGTGAAAATCAGAATGCTGATATGGGATTTAATTATTTAAAATTTGAAAGATGGGAATATGATTCAACCAGCTTCTATGGCATGTGCGTCTAGTTTCATTTCTCTGATGAGATAAGTTTGGTTCTTTAAAACAAATGTTTTACATACCACAGAAACTGTCTTTCATAAAGCACTGAACTGCATGTTATTGTGATTAGAAATCAACACTATCTGATATTGATTAAGTGCAAATTAAATGGATTTAGGCACATGGTAGCTGGTATATGTCAAAGTGGTGTCATGCAAGATTTATCACTGAATAGAAGTATTTCAAATGGGATTTTGCAGAGATCAGTTACAGGTCAGCAGTATTAAATACTGTTTTATAAATTACTGGAAAAGTAAATATAAAAGCAATGTGAATAAAATTTATGGATGATATAAAGTGTGTCAAAATATTAAGAATAGAGAAGCCAAGCTAAGCAGTCTGGATTTCTTAAACTGGTAGGATGCAAACAAAAGCTGACTTCAGATGTCAGGGTTCCTGCCCATAGAGACTCTTGCATGAGATGATGCTGTGCATGAGGCTGCATGAGGCTGAGGATACAGAGCTGCTCCTGTGCTGCACAGTCCTTCTCCTTGCTGTGCTAATTCGTCTGAGCAGAATGACACACTGACACTGCTTCTGGGACCTGAGTCAGTATCCCTCCCTGGCTGGTGCTAGATACTACATCAGATCAGTTACCCAGTTCTTCTATGAGCATGGTTACAGACCAGTAGAAGGAGTTGCCATGAGCAAGGCTGAGGTTAGCTGTTGGTTTCAGAAGAATTTCTATCAGCAGAGTATGAAAGTAATATTTTGAGGTCTAAGTTATGTCTTCACTGTTGTAATTTATTTAGCAACACTAATCTTCAAGAAAAGCAAGACAAAACAAAGGGTTCATATAATGTAAAATTCGTTTGGGGAAACCAAGTCTGCAGATTACAGTAGTTGCACAAACTGAGTGAGAGAGAAAGGAATTTTGAGCTGAAGGCTGATACTGTGCTTTCCAGGATTGGTATGAGCTAAGAATGAAGCATTATAGAATTAAGATATTTGGGATTACTGGGGTCTATAACTTTAACGTAATTTTATGTGTGTGTATTCACAATTATATGTATATGTCTATCTGCCTGTTCTCTCTCTGTTACACAACTGGTATCAAATTTTACAGAGAACAGAAGGAATTTCAGAAACTTAAGGCCAATTACTGGCTTTCCCAGTCATTTACATTAGGATAAATCCATATAGCTACTGAAAGGAGAGGCTGCAATTCTTGTTTCCACTGCATCTCTTGTGTTGGCACCAGCGCTTGTATAATGCTCTGTGGGGAGGGCAGAGCAAAGAATGGTTCTTTCTAAAGCAAATTCAATGGGTAAAGGTATCTTTTGGCTCAATCGTTTCCTTGACCTATCCTGTTGTGAGGCCTTTTTGGGGTGTAATTCTGGTGGCAGGTACGCACAAGGGACACACAGCCTCTTCATGGAAGTGCTCCAGACTTGCCTTGGGTCAAGGCCTTGAGTAACCTCACTAGATACTTGAATTTGGTTTTACAAGTCTCCTTGCAACTGCTTTCCTTTCTTACATGTGGGATTTCCGAACCTGTGAGTTACTTACTCATCTGACCCTTTTTGGCATACCTCTTCCTCTTGAGACTGATAGTTTCATTTCCCCAGTGGAAGGTAACTTTCAAGGGACCGAAGGTGTCCTAAGCATTCCTAAGGACGGCATAGAATCTTTGCAGATAAAAATTGAGTGATTTCTTCTTCTGTTTTATGCCAGGGTTGAAATATTGCAGAATAATACAAAGAGAGATTAAACCAGAAATGGATCACCCATTTTTCTTTCAGGCTAGTTATACAATTTTGGGTTCTCCTTGTTGCATCTGGCAAATCACTCAGTCAAAAGGACAAGAGTGAAAAATGGATGGTTGACCCCCTCAAAGCAAATACAGTCCAAGTGAATTACTATATGGTATATACAGCATGAAGGTATCAGGTGAAAACTTCCAAGACCTTGTGAAAAAAATACCAACTTACTTTAAATATAAAGAGAGGACCATGAGGAAAGCCTGACCAGCACTACAGCTGACTTTTCCTTAATTACCGGAAGGTTTGCAAACCACATTTGCTGAAAGATTTAATCCAGTGTTAACCAACACCCATTCATGCCGCTGTGTATCAGAGGAACATCTTTCAAGAATGTCTTGCACAAGTAACAAAGAAAATACTGAGCCCAGTAAATCCAGAGTGATGTTTACAGGCCCAAAAGCTGGCACTTTGAAAATGCCAGTGAGAGCCATATACTCCAAGTGAAAAGAGGCACCTGGTCTGCTGGGATGTGGATGTTGTTGCAAGGCCAGGGACAATCCTGATAGCATCTCTAAGATTCATTAGAAGTGCATAAAGAGAATGAGAACTCCTGGAAAAAGAAACAAACCTTTTAATAGCAATACAGCTGTTTTGCTTGCCAAACTCTTGCATTGCATATTCCCTTTTGCTTTTTGGAATAAAATATTGATCCACCTGAAACACTTCATAAAACCTTCAATAATTGCCCCATGGAGACATAAGAAAGCCAAATGTCAGACATAGAACTCATATTTAATGCATGGGGGTGGCTGGAAGGAGGCAGCTCATCCTGCGGTGACAACTGATAAGGGGAAGGGCAGCAGCTGTGCAAGAGGAGTAGGATTTCATACCATCCAGTCCCTCCCTGACCTTCTACCTGGCACTTCATCCGTGGCTTTTGGAGACTTGGTTTTCTTCTGCTGCCCCACCACCTGTAAGGGCATGGTCTGCTTCCCCAAGAAGCTGAGCAGCACATCAGCTGTGACTGACAGGGGCACAACTTTCCAGGGCAGCCAGGGGCATGGAAAATAAACAGATCTGAGGGACATCATTACTGCTGCTGCAGGCAGTGGAAAATAAACACAGCTGAGCCTCACAGAAAAGTCTTTTCTTTGACCACTTGCAACTTCAAGAAGAGTGGAGCAAATTTAAATTCAATAATCTGGTTGCAGCATTTCTCCTTCTGGGTGTAAATAGGTGAGTTAAACAGAAAATGAAGCTAGGTAAGAGGAGAGGGCTGGGGAAAACGAGAAAAGAGCAGGTCAATTGCAACGGGAAGCAAGCATAAACACGTGGCTTCTCCTGGCCTTCCCAGACGTGACTTCCACTGAGGTGTAAATTATAGTAACAGATGGATAGTCTGTGAAGTAATTTGGGGGAAAAATTAAAGTACTCACAACTGAACAGTTGGGAAGTACTACCATTAACAGGTTTAAAGACCTTTACCTAGCACTGCCTGATGGGCAACTGGGGGAGCATGCTGGGGCACTGGTTGAACTGGTGGCAGGATTGTACCACATTGAGGAGTTTTCACACCCACAGCTCCCACTGCAGGCACTGCTCATCTGCTCCATGGATGCCAGGCACAGGCTGAAGGAACTGTGCTCACTGGCACTTAGCTGGTGACTATGCTCACTGGCATAGTGTCTCAGTATGTCTCAAGTATGTCTCAGCTGTCTTGGTAGTCTTCAGATTTGACCAGGCACTTTGACCAAGTTGCTTTTTATTTCTACAATGATCTAACTCAGGTATCCCATAGATGCCAGTGCGTGTGTTCAAAGTAGCATGAGACTGTTTTATGCCCTGTGGTCTGAAACGGTGCCTGGTCTCATGAGATTTCATTACTGGACTTCAAGGTGGCAAGGCAGGGGGGCAAGGGGCTGCAGTGAAGGTGGACCAGCAGTCTGGTAATGGAAACAACTTATTTTGGTGGCATCTGAATGATAGTGGTTTATTATTGTGTTGCCTAATGCACAGTGTGCTGAAATGGCTCCTGTATTTCATGATAAAATGCCATGCTTCTCTTCTTTTTTTTTGAGATAGGAAGCTTTTTCTATTGCTCGTATATGTCTTCTATGCTCCTCTTGTCACTCTACAAGCATTATTTGTGCTCTTGTTTATGAAAAGAAATTTTTCCAACATTCAGTCTATGCTGCACTGCTCAGGAATTGCATTATACTTTTTATCATCTAAACCTGCAGTCTTTCAATAAGATCCAACCACAGCATGGAGATATGTGTAGTACATTTTAAACTCTCTAAAGACTTCCATATGTAAAACAAATTAAGCTCTGATATTACATTCCAGGCTATTATACCAGGGTTCTGCCATTAGACTCTATGGGAGCATTGCTGCCTTTTGGAGAGAACATGCAGGATGATTCGTTACATACCCAATGCATGTTTGAAGCTGTGACCTTTGAAACACCGGGGCAATAAAAAAGGTGATATTTCAAAGAGCAGGCTGGCAACAATATGTACTGAAGTCAAAACAATGACAGCTTGTAACTTTGGCTGTCTCAACAAGAATAATTACCTAGTCTGGGTGCAGATACAAGGGCATTACGACATTACCAAGCTCAACATGGATTGCAGAACCCACCAAAAAAAGTCTGATAACTGGGCAGTCAGTTTGCTGCTGCTTGATGCAACTCAAACTAGCTTGGTTAAAGGTAGACATCTGCAAAAGAGCACATCTACTTCATGTGTATCTAATGTGTAATTCCACAGGACTAAAACTGGCCTTCCTTAAACATCAATCTTGAGAAAGAAATCCTAGTCCTGAGATTGTAGTAGATGGTGCCAAAGACTAGTTCAGCTCTTGAAACATTCTAATGAGATTTCTGACCATTGGTCTGTAATTTCAAAATTCAGAAATGATGCTTCTGAACTTGCTGTCACTCAAAACACTTTGTTTCTGCTGTGGACAGGTTTCACTTGCATGCTAGTGACTGAGTGATTTCTACAGATTTTTTTCTGACTGAATGTATCCTGTCAGGAAATGGCTTTATAAGTTTTTACACACTTTCTGAGAGCAAAAGGTTAGAAATAGCTAATGCTTCCCTTCTCTTCCTCCACCACCTGATAAGGTCCTTCATTACTGTCACATAACTGCTCCAACTGCTTTCTTATTTTTGTGGAGAAAATATTAAGAAAATTTGGCCCTCTTTTCCCCCCTCTATTTCATGCAGGATAGATTTTGGAATAGATTTTCAAGAATACAGACTCAGTGCATGCTGGTCTCTCTCCTTTTTTTTTTTTTATGTTATGTTTTAAATTTTGCTTTTAGTGCATTAGCCACTCACATCCTTACACATTAGGCTGTGTACTTAATAGCACAACTTACACTAAAAAGAAAAGGTATTTAGGAAATGTGAGTCCTATATTTGTAATCAAAAGACAGTATCTGTTTTTTCACAGATCTAAGGTTGTTAAATTATGAAATCTTTCCTTTCCATCTTTCTCTTCCAATCAATTAGTTTTTTTAAATAGAAGCCAAAAAACACATCCGTGGACCCAGTGTTTAGTCTGAGAGTGTGAAAGCTATATCTCATCTTTTCCTAGTTCACAGTAGAGTGCAATCTTCATTATTGTAAGAAAAAAATCCAAGCAATCGCACAATATTCTTTTTCTTTGTTTTTCTTTTATGCAAATTTGTGATAAACTTAAAAGAGGCATTACAAAATCTTGTCTTCTTGAAAAGAACACAATGAAGCATAAAGAATTGACTTAACATGCTTCATTTGTGCATATATATTTGAATATAACTCCAGTGTAAAATATACTGATGCTCAAATAATCTTTCCTTTTTAATAGGAAAATAGGACACAGCACTGAAGTGCACTTTTACCATCATGTAAAAATACAGTGAATGGTATATTGTCTGTTGTAAAATTAGGAAAATCTTTTACTTGCAGTTAAGATAGGCTGGTTATAAATTTGGTAGAGAACTCAAATACGGAATTTCCATAATTTACATCTTCTCCAGCATGGTACCAATTGTTCTATATGCTTCTCAAATATGACAAAACCCAAGCTGAGTCTGAGGTTACCACATCAAACCCTTGGAGAAATGTAGGTGTCTGATCATGTAAGAGGTCCATACTCACATGTGGGACCATGCTGTGGAAGTTCCTCACTGAGCTTAGCCGTACAATGCCAGCTCCCACAGAGTCCTATGGCCCATCCAGCCCAGCACTGCTGCTCCCACTGCCCTGCTCTGTGCTGGACACCCCAAGGGGCAGCAAATTTATGTCACTATTTGCCAACAGATTCCTGTTCAGAGAAGTGTGAAATGGGCAAAACATGGATGCAGACTTGACAGGTCTGTATTCCCTACCCAGCAGCTGGCTTTTTCATTTGATAAGAGTCTGTCTGGAGTCTGGTTAACACTTTCCAATAAAATTTTTATTTTAGTGGACATGTTTTGTTTCTGAGAAATATACACATTTCCATTCCCAATGAAGGAAAAATAAATAAATTCCCCAGTTAGCTCTAGTTGTTACCAGCACCGAGCCTATAGCTTCCCTTACAATCCTGTTATAATAGACAAAAATCCATTATATTCCACAACCATATCAGATTTCTGTAGTTGCCATGTCTGACAGATGGGCTTTACATTATGTCCACCTGGTCCATGGGGTACGGCTTATTGTAGACTCAGAAGGAAATGAATGTCCCACCATAAAAGGACTAAGCAGAGAAGACCCCGGTTTCTCAGAGAAGCAGCTGGAAAGCCAGTCAATCCCCGCAGTGGGGATATCCATGCTGCTCATCCTGGGCAGGTGTTCCTGGCACAAGCAAACCTGCCACTACAACTGGCAGGCGGCTGTAATGACTCTCGACAGAGAAACCAGGTGGTGAATGGCCATGGGGTCTGCACCCCCCTTGCTCCTCAGTGGCCAGGCTGGCATGCTGTGCTGTAGACTGATGGGTTCCACACTTTCACTCAGTTTCAGAAAGTTTCTGCTTCCGTCTTTTTTTAAAGTATGTTTTGTTATTTGCCTTTTAGGATCTGTAGTCTGGTCCAGGGAACTGCTTTATATGTTGAAAGCATAAGGGAATAAAATGGCAAACTCGGCAAAATGCTCTTTTGCATTTTCAGTGTCTGTTCTTTGATGGATCCGTCAGTCTCTCCAGCAGGAAACATAGCTGTAACTCAGGAAGGGTTTCAATTATCTTCTTGTTTGCTGGGAATAAAAAGAAACCTCAAACTGACATGTTTCTGAAGAAGAAGCCCAAAGGGATACATGCTTCATACCACAGAAACCAGAAACAGAAAAAAAATAGGGAAAAAAAAAGGAAGAAAAAGAATTCCTAGCCAGCTCTAAAGTCTTCACTGGCTGAACCAAAGGGAAACAGAACATGAGTAACTGTGTTATCTATTTACTAGCATTATACTGTCAGCCGTGTCATAAAACCTTAGTATTATTGTACATGCTGGGGCACCTTAATGTCATGCTAATGAGTTGGCCTGTTGTATCTTCAGGGGCCCAAGAAGGAAAAAAATCAGAAAAAGAGTTTGTAAATCTATGTGCAACCTACTGAAGGAACACATGGACTTCAGGGAATTGCTAATGACTATAGAGAGGTCACAGTTTAGCTCCTCAACAGTCTTCACTGAGTTTTAACAGGGAAAGTACATCTCACTGTCATCATCACATGAGTAACTACATCACAGTATATGGGACTCTTTTTACTCCTGTATGTTAGCACCACCGTTCTTTGAAAGCAGAGGAAGTTCTGTCCCCTCCCAGTCTTCCTGAAGGCATTGTCCAGGGATAAATCTTGAGCCCTAAAAGTCCTAAAAACCATCCGTTACTTCCATATGTTGGGACAAATATGACAAGATCACTGGAGTCAAGTAATTATTTAATATGTACATAACCCTCTGTACATAAGATGAATATTGGAAACAGTATTCAAAGTATCTCAAATAACTTTGATAAAAAGCCATTGTACAATACATTCTGCTGCTTTAGTACAGGCTTTCCCAATGTTGTAGACAGCAAAAAACTACTCCCCCTCAATTTTTTCATTCACAGAGGTGTTTTTTTTCAGGCTGTACAAGAAGCCATAGTGTATGCTATTTGTGTCACTGTTTCCAAACAGTTCAGTAACCTGTTAACAAACAGCTGGAGTCACCCTAGCTACCAGTCCTCCAGCCCTTCAGCCCAGAGTTAATGGGTGATTGATTGTTCCTGTTGCTGGCAAAACAGAAATACGTTGCAGATATTTAAAAAGGTAAGGGTAAGGAGCTGCCTTTTTGTCTGATATTGATATGTGGCTTAAAACACCACCCACCTGTGGAGATGAACAGCGGCTCCAGTTGGTGATATAGGACAGGACCACTTAGTTACTGAAACCTTTTAGACTGTGGTGCTGAGGTTGCTCAGGAGAAAGCAGTGTATTGGGTCAGCTAGGTACTGTACATCTCTTTCAGAGCTGGTAACTGGAGGGTTACGCTGGGAAAAGCCTTAAAGAGGAGAAGGGCTTCCTCTTGTGATGAATTGGGAATTCCTTCATAGAAATGTGGGAGATGTTACAGACCTAGCAGAACAGTGAGGTCTGGTGCAAAATTTTCTTGTGGTTTGGATGCGGACTGAAGCATTATTTGTTGAATAATGCTGGTACAAGATCATATTTTCAAAGGTTGCTGACTGACTCTGCTGCTGATTTTTACTGTTGAGAAATTTGCTGCAAATTTTGTTGGACATAGTCATTACAAGTAAAGAAGGGGTTGGGATGATTGAAGATGTAAGGAAAATGTCAATCACAGAGTGGATTTATCTAAACCGGAACTCCGCTTCAGATAACTGTTAATATTGCAAACTTTATGAAATAATTATAAGCAGTATCACTTGATAATGGAAACAGCTAAAGCGTTCCCTCCCTGCCTGCTCTAAAATATCGTGTTTCCAACATTGTAGAATTATGAGACATTACATCTGGGCTGTTGATTCACTTGGAATGCACTTCATTTCTTCACTACTGAATGACCTCAAATGGTAGTGTTTCATATATAAATCTACCATTACAGACACTGATCTACAATGCTTAGCCTGTGACAGATGATGAGGTCATAGCATCCTCTATTGCTATCCCTCCTATTTCAGGCTTTTAGCAGAGTATAAGTGAAGAATGAAGCTTTTCTTCCCCTTTTTCGAAAGAGCAAGCACCTGCCTTCTGAGTGGGAGGGACAGGCCTTTGAAACATGGCTTCTTTTATTTGAATGTCTCTCAGTATTAAAGAAGAGCTAGTTTTATTCATTTTGTGATGTGTTAATTGAAGTATACTTAAGTACTTCAGTAGCAGAAGTAATTATTTAATGCAAAATGAAATCAGTATTTAAAAGTTTTTTATGTAAATTCTGATGTTTCATTTTTGAGTACATGTTTCAAGTAATAAAATTTCCTGTTGGCATTTTTGTTTAATCAGTTTTGATGCCAAAGCATGCAGAAAGCTTATATTCTGCCACAGAAAGATGAAAGAAATAAGGATTTTTTTCAGAGAATGAAAGTTCCCTTCACTTCTTGGCCTTGCTTGCACAGATTTCTAAGCATTTTAAGTTATTCTGGCACCTCCAGACTATAAGAAACACGCACCTCTTTAAAAGTCTCCTGTTCTTCCCAACCTATGAGCTCTCAAAGTAAACAAAGTTGTTGTTTTGGGTTTTTTTCTTCCATAAATGCTGTAATTTTAATACTGTTTTAAACTCAAAATTCCCTTGTTGAATATACGGAACTACCTTCAGTTTCTAGAGACAGCTGGTAGTATTTCCAAATTCATGAAAATATGTGCTGCAGTATTTTCCATAAGGAGTTGAACAATTTTGTCCACTCCTTCCTTCAATTACACCCCCAATATTACTGGGAGAGAGAGTAATGAGAGGTGTTTAAGCAACAGAGGAAAAAGGGAAGAAATAAAAGTAGATGTTGCTGTCAGAATAATGGAACCCCAAGGACAGCAACTACATTTTCCTACCTGCACATCAGCTTACAGGCAGAAGAGTTTTCTTAATGGTTAAGTTTAATTAATTTTTTTTTTCATTTGCCATTAATTGAGTGTTTATTTCCTCCTCTGTGCTTAACATGAATTATGCCAGTACATTTGTGTAATATTCTGTAGACTTTTTCCCTGAGAACTTTTTAAAAAACACAGTTCTAGCATTTCTAATTCCTTTTACAATTAATCGAAGTGTGGAGCTGAATTACAATCACAGACCTGTTGGTTTTCCACTTCTTAGAGAAGAGTGCAATGTGGTTCATAACAGACTTCAGAAGAAAAAGGAAAAGAAAAAAGAAAAGAGAAAAAGGAAAAGGAAAAGGAAAAGGAAAAGGAAAAGGAAAAGGAAAAGGAAAAGGAAAAGGAAAAGGAAAAGGAAAAGGAAAAGGAAAAGGAAAAGGAAAAGGAAAAGGAAAAGGAAAAGAAAGAAAAAGAAGGTTTCTAGCTTTCTGCTTTTCTCAAATGAGTTTGAATTGTCATAATACTTCTGAAAAGTTAAGAAAGAAATAGATAAAAAGCTAAAGAGATAACCAGCTAGCCTCTCTCTACCAAATATTTACGTTTTTGGCTAAGTATATGATCATACTTAGCCAAAATAACCATTTAGATGAACATTCTTTCTTGTCCATAATGTCATCTCCTGCTGACTCCAGGGATCCTGACAGTGGAGATCACAGGTTACTGATTAAAGAACACAGGTTATTTGATGATTTGGTTCTATTTCTCCAGTAGCAGATGTGCTACTTTCCTATTGTCCAGCCACTTCACTCTTAATTCATGGTCCAGCCAAAGGTACAGAGGAGTTTGTTCTCTGCTGAGTCACATCAGCATATCTTAATGATTTAAATATTAATTTCTTGCAGTAGTTGCTAAGACTATGCCCAATTTTACAGAAAAATAAATATCTGAAGGTAGGGATCAGCTGATAAAGTGTTTGAGCCAGCAATCAATGTTCACGTTATGGTCCCTGGAGAAAAACAGGCACTTACAGGGTATAATTCCTAAAGAGATACCTAAAATAGCTCAGCTGAACTGAGCCCTGCAAGTGCTGATTTCTCTCCATTGAATACAGCAGTAGTCTACAGTGCTTAGCTCAGAAGTGGAGGCAGCCGTATCATGGATGTCTAGAATCTGCTAAGAAATTCCCTAGCTCAGGTGTCTGATTTATGAAAGACACTGCTGTAGGGTAAGGTGGTCTTCAGCTACACAGAGCTGATTCTTTTGCTACTTGCAACACAAGCATCTGAGAGCTGCATTTGCAAGTGAATTTAAGCTTAATTCCTCCCCACCCCAGTGTGCAATACCAAGTTTTCAATGCTGCTTGAGAGAGCAAGGAGCTTGGCGGGACAACAGGTTTCCTTTGCCTTGGGTTTGTGACTGGCTGTGCAAATCCCAGGTGTCACAGGAGCAGGATAATGGTGGAGTGGCCTGGTATGATGAAGTTGCCCCTCTTTCTTTCCTGTGGCTGCCATTTAACGATACTTAAAAGCTGAACCAGAAGAGCGTTTATGAGTAAATGTAACAAAAGCCTTGGGAAGAAGGTTCCAGCTTCAGGAGGTTTAAATACTACTCACTAGCAAGCCTTCAGTAACGGGACAATGGAAGAATGGGGGAGACATATTTCCTTTAAAGTAGATGAAAGTTTGCCTGTTAACTCCTGTCTGCTGGTCTTAAGCTAAAATCATTCAGATACAGATAATTTTCAGACAGTTAGGAAGAGGAACCATTTGAATATTTCTGGTCAGTCTGTATGATATGAAGTAAATTAAAATGAACTGAATGCAGTGAGGCAATTTGCATAGTTAGGGAACCTCAAAATGACCAAGACTTTGCAGGACTGGATCCTGTCTACTACTATTGCAAGCTGAATACTGGAAAGGGTTTTTTTGTATGTAAAGTCCTGAACAAAGACTCAGAAATATAGGCTGAACAAAGTCATCCACTCCCAGTCTCTTACATATTTTATGGGTTTATCTACTGCACTATTTTAAGTATATTATCTAATCTCCCCTTAAGCATTTCCTCTTCTGATAGTCCAGGGTGTCTCTTGGCAGACTGCTCTATTGATGAATAACTCTTGTTTGGAGGTTTGTCCTCACATCTAATCTAAATTTTTTATGTTTTAGGTGAACATTCTCCATGGTCAACCATGATCAAGTCTCACTCTTTAATCTCGTTTCTCTCAAAAACTCCTTAAAAGTTCCATATTTTGTTTAAATCACATGTCCTTTCCATCTTGCTCCTAATATCTTGCAGCTTTCTTAATGTTCTTCATCTTTGCTGCTTTCTCATCTTCACAGTGTGAAGGTCAAAGGATATCCTAAGTAAGGCCTCAGCTGCCATGTGAATTTATGATATTTTACCTCCTTACTCCTAAATACAGTTCTTTGAATATGCACTCTTTATATACCAGTAGTATTTCTGATTTTCATTTGTATAGGCATAAAGTCTAAAAATGCGTTATAACAAGTTGTTTTTTATAAGTTTTGGAACAAAAATAATTCACTGTGGTACTGTAAGTAGTGACTAGGACAGATTGCCTTTTATTAAAAACATTTGGTTTTGCAATATACCACATTCCTCCTTATGTGCTGTATTCCTCTCCCTGATCTGGGAACCCTGTGACAAAAGTTGCTGTTGACTAGTCCTTCAGCTTTTCTACGTAACAAGGACCTGTAAAGAAAAACTCTCACATTTTCCTTTAGTTCCTCAGAACTCCCAGAATGTGAAATTTTGCCCTGTCTTTCACTAAGTTTTTGATGCCTCTTTGCATACAGTTAGGCTCAAAAAATGTTTCTGCCCAAGTATATACCATGTAAAACTAAGGAGCGAACTAATCCATATGTTCTACCAACAAATAATCTTCTTTCACTCAAAATAATCTGCTTACTATCCATGTTAATCAATATTTTCTTAGTTGTATAAGTTATCTTCAGATGCTCCTTGGTCAGCAATCAAATCTCCTAGTTTAAGGAACATAACTGAAGTGTCTAAACCAGATGGGTAGCCACCCCTCTACGATTAGTTGAGAGGTACACCTCTCTCAGATGATCCACTTATCTAGGCTCTGAGAAACAATAGCATTTCTCTGAGAAACAACAGCATTTCTCATGTAGAAACTGCAGAAGAGCTTACTGTGACTGGACTCCATTGTTCACTACTTTGCTGCCTTTACAGTCAGGTAAAGTGAATTCATTGGGAAGAAGTGCAGTTGCCAAGCTGAGAGTCCTCCAGAAGCGCTAGGGAAAGTGTGTCAACAAGCCATGAGTTTTATGCTGCCCTCAGGGCAAGCAAGGGAACATGCAGTCCTGCCCTGCTTTTCCTGCCCACACTGGCTCTGGACCACTTTTCTGGGCTCATTTAGGAGTTTCCAGGTCAAACACTTTCTTCCTTCTTCTGCAGTATTACATGAGAAGCAATACAGGAATTCAACTAACAGTAACTGCTTCATTTACAGCATCATCCTTCTCTCTGTAGCTCAAGATTGTATTACCCATTTAATCTGATAATCATGTCAGTTCAAATACTAATGAACATTTCTAATAGCCCCATCATTAGGGCAGTATGCTTAATATGAAAGGTGCTGTAGCTGAAGACATCTTGAAAGGACTTTAAAACAAAGCTTCAAGCACAGCTGGGCAGCATTAAGCATCACTGTGCTTACAATCCCCAATGTTGATGTTGACATGAAGGCAGTTTCTACTGTCTGGAGTCCTGCGGCATTAAAAACTAAGTGTTTTCCAAATGTCCTTCTTAGTATAGGTATTCTGAGTGGTTTTCCCCTGGACCCTAAGGAGTTTCCACAATTCTGAAAGCCTACTTAATTGTCTGGTTTATTTTCCGAATGCCATTTTAATCCATCTCTAATCTTCATTATTAACAACATTATAATTACTTCATTAACTTTTCCAGATAAAACATTTAAACTCTTCAGGAGAAAATAGTTTTTTGCTGGATCTGGTACTAATTGCTTCATCTAATGCCATGACTTTGAGTTTTAAATGTATTTAATGAAAACACAAAGCTCTTGTTTGGAGTAAGCATGTTGCTGAAATCTGAAGAACACGTGGTACAAGAGCGAGGATAGTAACTTGCTGCATTGCACAGCTTTTAATGATGCATTTTGAAATGCTGATGAGGAAGAAAGCTCAATTAATTTCCCAGGGGTAAAAATAATACCCTTAGACATTAGCCTTTAACTTGTTTTGACATCTTTGTTCCCATGTAAAGGTTAAGTAATATGGTCAAACTTTATAAGTAATGCTTTATTAATGAAGTAACTTGCATTAAGGTTGTAAAATTGAACACCAGATCAGGAAATAATAAAAGGTAAAGGTTGTATCATAAAGTTAACTGATCCGTACAGCTAGTGTTCCCCAGATAAGGTACATGCTCAACTGCCTATGGTGTGTGCAGTTGTGAGTTACTGCTTCTTCTTTAACCTTTTAGTTTCTTCTTTCTTGAGTATTTTCACTTACGGCTTGAACTGAATGAATGTAGGTTCTTACGTTAATTTTACTTTGCATTTGTGTGAAAAAGAGAATAGCATGTCAAAACCTCATGCCTTCTTTTAGCTCAGTATATAAACTACCTGCTGTGTCTTACACAGCTCTTCGTCCTGAGTTTGTTGCTAGTATACCTGCTAGCATGGAAATCTTGTGGTTCTGCCTGATGTGCCTGTGTCTGTAGAGTTATAGTCAGAGAATGAGTGGCTGAGAGACAACAACTTCAGGTGCTTCTCAGATGTGTAATTGTCATTTAGGTACTTCTAGTGCATTTCAAGGGGAAGTCAAATGTCTTCAGTGGGTCACTGCAGAAGGTAATTTAGCACAAAGGTTTTTGACTTTTCCATGGCGTGAGATGGAAGCATTTACAGAGGCCACTGTGAAGTATCTTCTGAAAGGCAAAAATAAATATCTGGTGAGTAGTAAAGAGACATTTTGAAGACTACTTCTCTGTTGCAAGTCGTTGGACTGGACATTTAAGTTGCTCAGTGTGTGACTATATGTCAGGAATGAAAGAATTATTCCTAGCATTTCAGCCCTGTTATATTTTCTTGTGGTGGGTTGACCCCAGCTAAGAACCCACACAGCTGCTTACTCACTTTCCCTCCTCCACTCCTGTGAGACAGAGGGAAAAAAACAGGGAGAACAAAAGTGAGAAAATCCACGAGGCAAGATGATGATAGGTGAAGGTGGGGGGAAGCACAGCAAAGTAACAGAGTCACCGCCCTCCAAGGCAGACCAATGCCCAGCCAGCCTCCAAACAACGGTCGCTTTGGAAGCACACCCCATTCTTCTTACTCTATCTTGCTTTTTATTGCAGGGCGTGATGTCACATGGTATGGAATAGCATTTTAGCCAATTTGGCCAATCATCTATCATTCTAGTGTCTCCTCCCATTTTCATGCCCACTCCCAGCCTGCTCATTGGAGTGGGGAAAAAAAGGCAATCTCGAGCACTGAGGTGGTGCAAGCACTGTTCATCAGTACCTAACATTATAGACTCATAGAATGGTTAGAGTTGGAAGGGACCTTGAAGATCATCGAGTTCCAACCTTCCTGCCATGGGCAGCGACACCTCCCACTAGACCAGGTTGCTCAAAGCACCATCCAGACTGGCCTTAAATACTTCCAGGGATGGGGCATCCACAACTTCTCTTGGCAACCTGTTCCCAGAGAATGCCCACAGTAAAGAATTTTTTTCTAATATCCAATCTAAATCTACCCTCTTCCAGTTTAAAACCATTCTCCTATCACTACACTCCCTGACAAAGA
>VZRU01003295.1:83634-96618 GCA_013398155.1 Pedionomus torquatus | reverse complement strand
TTATTATTTTTTTTACTGGATTGGTTCTCAAACTTTTTTATCTGTGATGGAACACAGACGCGAGCTGATCCTGGAAATAGGGCTGGGATGCTTTGATTAGCAGGGTGAAGCTCTGCAAATGCACGGTGTTGTGATCCTGTCTTGTCTGGGAAAAAGTCCTTGCCGTTGTTTGGCTTTGTGTTTGGGGTTTTTTTAATTTATTTTTTTCAACCTTAGAATGTACATTTTGTAAAAGGTGCGTTCTTTTAGTACTTTTAGGTTTTGGGGTACTCTGTTTTGATGTGTATGAATGCAGCTCACTCAGTATAGCTGGAATGTGTTTGCTGGAACTGAGGTAGTTCCTGTGGTAATAAAGATTTTTTCCAGTCAGTTAAGAAAACAAGCTACAGGTACTGTTCTAGGAAGCGTAAGCAAAACTTGTTCTTCTACAATAGGGATTACCTCGGTTCCAATCAAGGATATGTGTTTGTTAGGAAGTACATCTGTGTATTCTGATAATCTTTACAGCAGGTTTTGGGTAAAATCCTCACAGAGAGAAAGAGAGAGAGATTGTTCCTTGGAGATTTTGGTCGTAATGAAAAATAAAGTTGGAAACTTAATTCAAACAGCTTTCTAGCTGAAAGAATAGTGCCATGCAGACCTTCAGGGACAGGTACTGCTAAGTATCAGCATGATAACTGTGGAAGTTCATTCAAGTTTTATGCAATTATGGTGTAAAGAATGGAAATGAAAAAAGACTTTCACTTGATTTCTCCGAGTATCTTGTAAGAGAAAAATGAAGTGCAGAGAACTACTCAGAAACAGGTGAAGGTGATTTTCAGAATGACCTTGCTTTTCTGATCTTAGGAACTGATACATATGATTACTTTCCAGTAATTTTCATGGTTTATGATACTTATGTGTGCGTGAACACACTAGTTATGGGAGCTGTAACTGCATCTTTCCTGGTAGTCAAAGTGGCTAAGTAAAACACATTCCTATGCTTACGTGTTTAGAAGCTTACAGTGAAGATGACTATTATTTAAAATACCCTTTCCTTCTAAATATTTCTAATTTTTATGAATGAATGTCTACTTGAATTTAGTAATATGATATTACCTGGTTAAAATTAATTCAGAATAAGGAACTGTCAGAATTAAAATTCACTTGTGTTGGTACAGATTCCCATTTGTTTATATGCAAGAAATTTCTAAACTCCTGACTTTGAATTTCTTCTGAAACTGTAGTAGTTTCAGTAGAGAATTTTATAGGAGGATCAACATTGCAAAGAAAGCAGATAGTAAGTTCCCAAACACTGCTTCAGTGCTGCAGCTAACAGGTTCATTGTCATGAAGCATCTTTGGTCTTGGTGGAAGTCACTACAGCAAAGAAAGTAGGACTGGTGGATCAGAACCATACATTTCACTTGCCTTGCTTCTCATCCCGGTCATTTTGCAGACAACCTTTATTATTGTGAATTGAGTGGGAGCACAGAAGAAAGGCTTTTAGCAGGGGTGTTAGTAATCAAAGTGTGAATTTAGAAGGCAGAAGGCTTCAAGGAAACATGCTTTTAAACCACTTTTTCTCAAGTCTGTCTAGTAAATTTCATTGCCCCTATCAGCCTAGCTATGCTGCAATCACTAATGGTCTTTTGATTCCCAGTGCAAAGCGGGGTAGAAACCAGGTTCAAAGCCTGCACAGTGTATTCTGGGCTGACATGAGGATCTGGTCATCAATCTTCTTGGCTACGCTAGTGCAGGACTGGTCCTGGCTGCAGCCTGCTCCTATGTGAGCTCTGTGGCTGTGCCTCTTGAAGGGACACAAGGGGCAGTGTGGGGTCTCATCCCTTTTTGTCACAGCATGTGCCTTGCGCCCTCCTCTGCCACCCATGTCATGTGTAACCGCATGGTTGTAGAGTCTGCAGCATCTAAATGGGACTTGCCTAAAACAAGTGCCTCTCCTGGTTTGTTTTTATTTTTATTTTATCTCTGTTTGGTACTCTGTCTGTGGTGTTGCAGAGTTTCCATTGGTCTAGATGCACAAAAAGCAAATTACTTTCTGACCAGGATATGTGGCTGGAAGATATATTCCAAGGAAATTTTATCCTTATCTACAGTGGGAAAATAATTACAAACTAGACAAACCAATTTAAAGTACAGGGTGAACCTTGTGAATTATCTCAAATCCCAAGAAAATCCAGTAGCCGTGGCTGTGTTATACAATGACCCTTCTCCTTCCTGAGATCCTGCAAACCAGCCTCCTATCCTATGCACTAGTCTCCAGTCCATGTTAATAGATGATGCATTTCATTCACTGATTAAAAAAGAGCTAGCATTTATTGTGACTCTGTTTAAAGATTAATTTTTTCATCCATTCAAGGATTCTCTCATATCAGTTTCAATAACAAAGCTGTGTTCAAGGTGCAGTAATGGGATTATGTTGGGTTGTGTGTCTTGGAAATCAGTGTATTGAACCCAGGCGAAACCCCTGAGTGCAGTAAGTCTCTGCATGCAACTATGATACCATCTTTAGCTGTGTAACTCAGGCAAGACTGAAGTGAAACAGAAATACGTGAATTTGACAGTCTGAATCTTGATGTGTCTCTGAATTGGAGGGGTTTTTGCATGCCAGAGATGAAGCACCGAATTATTTATAAGTATGACAAAAGCTTTGATTACTTGAACCAAAGCTCTTTTGCCTTGCTGTTGTATTATTAACGGGTTAAATTAATGAGAACTATTGCACATTTGTCAATTTTAAAACAGAGGGGGCTTGATGCATTTACCATATAGTATAGTAATATTTTTTTTTGTTTAGAAATGAAAGAAAGAAATGGGAAAGATTTTTCCATTTAGTAACCTGTTCATCCTACAAAGGTTTTCTTGTATCTTCTCCTAACTTTTAACCATCACCTCCTACTTACTTTCATTTTCTATTTGCATATAATTTGAAGCTGTGTGCTCTTGCACATTGTCTAAAGGCAGTTGGGGACATCAAGGTGTTTTGGGGCTGTTGTTTTTTTTCCCTGATATTTCTTCACTTTTTCTAAGGAAAAAAAAAACAAAAAGGACCACTGGACTTTCAAAGGTGTAACTGGAGAGCTTGAAATAATAAAAGAACATGTTGTACTAGTTGCATGCTCCCTTTAGGGTTTTGTTAAAGGCTTTACCATTCCATTATGCTATCATTTTGTAGTGTAAGCATTTTATATGGCATGTGTGATTTCATTGCCCTTAAGTGACCTTGGTAAATTCCTGATTTCCCCTGAAGCACATGCCTAATTGAAAATTGCCATCTGCAGTTGCAGAGCACTAAGAAAGAATTCTAAGAATATTGCAAGAGGGAAACGGGTGTCCAGAGAGTGGGGCAAGAGCACTTCGTTGTAGCATTCACTGTATTGCAGGAGGTTAAATCTTTGCATTGAAGACGAAGGATAAGGAATTATGGCTAGGGCATCTTAATCTCTCTGGCCTGTTCATCTGCCTAATGTGGCCAGCCAGAGAACATGTGACCCATTAAAAGTGTTGCTTTTAAAAAAAAAACAACCCACAACTTTTTTTTTTTTTTAAACTTTGTCTCTCTTGCTCCACCCTTGGGTAAATATATCTGGAATCTAAAGTTAAAAATACCATTCCAAATCTGAGCTGTGCTTTCTAGTCCAGCTGCTGTCCTCATTCCACAGTGCCTTGCTTGGCTCTGCTGTACCACTGGGTTTGAGGATATAGTTATGATGAGCGCAGTCTGCAACCACAACCTAAAAATGAGACATTATGTTCCCTGCTAGAAGCCTCTAGCCTAGCACTGCATTACAGCTCCTGTGTGCATACATGCTTAAGAGCTGTGCAAATGAAGGAGGCAGAAAGATGAACAGTGTAAAGCTGAGGAAAAGTTCAGGAAGGCTCTTCTTCAGAACATAGGACATTCACCTGTGTCCTGGATTAGAAAGTAAAGTCTATGACATCTGTGTATATCCATTCATGAATGTGTAATGTAATTGTTTAGGACAGGAAAAATGCAGCTGTTTTAATTTAAAAGGGTTGAGTAATGTAAAGTATGAAAAGTTGGTGATGAAGATGTGAAACTGCAGTTTTATCATGTCTTCTCGTATGCTTATTCACTCTGAAATGTTCAGAAAACTATGGGGCTGAAAATTAAGTCTCCCAAAGTGTCCAGTTTGGTGTTATACCCCAAGGAGTCTTATTTGTGAAAGCTTATCCTTTGAATTTATTTGTTTCTGTGTTAATTACCAGTTATATTTCAAAATTATTTATCAGTCAGTTTTGGAATGCACACTACTTTGAGACTCAAACAGGAAGATATTGAAAATATGCAACATGTGTTAGGATCTGAGTTTACCAGCTGCTGTGCATATATTTCCCTGTTGTGTTGGTGGAGTTTTTATTTCATTTAAAATATTAATATTAAATCTAGGTTTTGATGTAGCAAGCAATTAAGGGAATGCATAAACACTTCTTGGCCATTTTTTTGTGGTTCTGTAATTTATTTTTTTTTTTTCATGTCAAATGTATTATATGTTCAGCAAGATATTTAAAAACATACTTGAGGATGAAAGTCTGTACATAAAAATGCATGCTTCCCAATGTATCTATATCTGGGTATGTAACACATGTTCTATTTCATATGTGCCTAAATTCTCCATTGATTTTTCTTTTTTAATTAAAATGTCAGTGTTCTCATGTGATTGTGTGCACAGAGGCTGAAACAACTAGTATTTTCTTTTTGGTAAATCGGTTAACACTCATAGTATTTTCCTTGAGCAAATTGACATCTTCCTTTTACAGGTCATTGTAGAACTCCTTTGGCGGATGGGTGTTAAGCTGCACTTTTTATCTTTCCTGTGATATTTTCACTTAATGGTCATTTTGGTATTAGTCCTCTAGATGTCAGATTTAGGGAGCTGGCATTAAAAAAGCCCCACCAGTTACTTCTGTTAGATTTGATTATACCAAGTCCAGATTCACTTAGGATTTGGTGATATTCACATCCAATGGTATGAACAAAATGACAGTTTTGACACCTTGTGCATAGTTCCAGTCATTCCAACATGCTGATAGCTCTCTTGATGGTAATGCACTGCATTACAGAGTGTTCAAGATATCGACTTGAAGGTGTCCTGACTTGCCTGCCATGGTCCTTCAGTGATGCCTGTGCTCCTGCTGCTTAATTTCTAGCACTTCTCTTTTGTAGCAGTCTAGCCTAGAAAATTCCATATAAAACCTCAGATCAGACCTCTGGGGTGGATTTCTGGGGACACATTTAATTTCACTACATATGAAGTGACGGTAGTGTTCCTGCTGTGTTAATTCCACAAAATGAGCAGTAGTTTTACTACACCTTTCGTATCTTTTTTTTTTGTCTCCTTCATGAGAACTTCCACCCTCTTCCAGCTGAGGAGTTTAGGCATTAGCAGTTAATTATGAATTCTTACCTTAAGCATGGCAACATGCTCCAGGGTGGTTTGGGATACCCCATTGGTTGTGGGTTCAAAGTTACGCAGCTGTGCTTAACACTCCAGTGGGCAATTCTGGCTACATTGCATTTTGCCTTTAATACATTGCCATAGCAGCACCATTAACACAGTGCTTAGACTGCAAACATCTGTTTGCTTTTATTGTACATGTGGTGCTTAAGATGTTCTGCTTTTACATCATGTAAATCACTGGACTCAACCAGCATATATGATTTGTTTACCAAATAAACCTTAAATTGTCTTGGTAAAATGTAGGGCCCGAGGGACAACATGTATAACAAATACAGAAGAGCAAACTGACCAATTTGTGTCTGGAGTCATCAAGATTTCATATTTTAGTGGGTGTTTTTTAACTGTTCAAAGGGAGTCGTGTAAATGTGAGTACAGAAGGATTGTAGTGAAACTGGCGTGCATCCATGTATCAGACAATGATGATGGGAACAGAGAAGTGCACTTGATGTTAGAAAACAAAATGATGAAATCTCTATAACTTTCATTCTAGAATCTCACCATATTCATGACAAGAAACAGAACAGACACAAGAAAAAAACAGATGTATTTTGATATCACTGTATATAGCCTGCAGTGCTCTCTTGAATGGAAAAGTTACCTGGATTTTGAAACAAGTTCAGTTGTTCATCTGACCAACTGTTCAGCAATACCCTGTAGGTATATTGATGTTTTGGAGACCTAACATCTTGGTTTTAATGTCTACTATTTCACATTTCTGGAATGCACAACAGGATTGTTTTGGTTTAGATTAATGAAAACGAAGTCAGCAAAATGACTTACAGTTGTTAGCTTGCATTTTAATTTTGGAGGTTAACCTAAAGTGCCTTGAAGGTTTTAGTTCTTATGTTTCGTTCCATGAAGGTTTAAATTTGAATGTTTTGTCAATGTCACATGAGAACTAAAGAAACAAAACTTGAGGGGAAGAGGGAAGATTACAGTTGAGCAGAACTGTCAACTGAACAAGCCTTCTGTTGCCAACAGACCCTTTAAAGTTTGGGGGTATGCAGAATTGCTGTAATACAATAAATTAAAATAAAAAGCACTCTCTAGAAAGGGCTTCCTGACCCCATCAATTAAACCTTTCACTTTTGTATCATATGCCAAGTTTCCAGTACATCACCCAGGCTGAGGGAGCTAGAACGAAATCTGAAAGTCGTTTGGCAAGCTGGCCTGAAATCAGGAAGATATAAGTGAACCAAAAGAAGTGTGAGTCCCTGCAGTCAGGGAGGGAAATATAATTTATCTATAGAAAATGGGGAATAATTCAGTCAGCAGGAGAATCTGTGGGCTGCTGGAAATTAGAAAATGAACCCGAGTCACTGATGTGACAAAATGCGAAAGTCATTCTGGGACTCAATACTGAAGGTATTGTATGCAAGAGGATGAGAGATAATTACTTTGCCCTGTTCTACCATGATAAGCCCCCAGCCTGAATTCTTCATTTTGTTTTTGTATGTGATACATTAAGAAATACACAAACAAACTGGAGAAAGGCTAATGGAAAGCAACAAGAAAACACGAAAATAATTTGCAGGAACTGAGAATGTTTTATTGAAAACCTGGATTCCCAGGGTGTTCTGTGCAAGAACATTTATGAACTAATATTCTGTCAAGCTGCTGCCTTTGCCCAGAGGACCAAGGAGAAGTTGAGCTCCCCTGCTGCCTATTACTGCCTTCATGTGAGAGCAAGAGGTGAGGCTGGAAGTGTGTGTCTGGGAATCAGGCAGATCTTGGGATGGCTGCTACAAATGGGTGACTCATTGGTTTAGCTATCAAAGTGCCACTTGCACATACTCAGCTTGGTGAGTTACTGCCTAGAAAAGAGAATAAGCTGTGCTGTAAAACACAGACACGGCTATAAATGTGACAGCAATTAATTGTTCATCTTCACTGAGGGTGGAACAAAAGGCAATTTGTAGCAACAGTGGTTTTCATTAGATTTTAATAAGAACTTTGCAGTTACAATAGTATTTAGGCACTGGAATGGGTTACCCAAAGAAACTTTCAGATCTGTCTCTGAAAGTTTTTCCACACAGAGCAAATAGCTATTTTGGATGATCTAGTTATAGTTGATCCTCCCTGGGAGCAAGACCTACATTTCCATGATCTCTGTTTTGTAAGACTTCGACTGGGTCCCTAGCACAGAATCTAGAAACATTTCCCAATTTCAGACCTCAGCATGTCTCATGGCTGAGTGCCATTGCCTAAGATGGGCCTGCATCTGCCCTTTATCTCCACATTATGCCCCTGATTGCCATAGTAGGTGCTAGTAGATCAGCAGAGTGAGACTCTCTGGTGTCTCACAGGTGGCTTGTGTCTGTAGAGAAAAACAGGCTCAGCCACAGACTGGTAACATGTCTCTATGTTACCCTCTTCACCCATTCTACTACCTATAGACTTATTGGTTCGGAATTTAGGAACTTTGACTTTTAGCTTCTGTCTGCTTAGGTGTCTGAAGTGATAGAGCCAAGACTCCCATTTTAACATTGATATTTAATGACAACAAATACAGATTTGACATGAATGAATACAAAACCTAATGAAATAATGGCAAAATAAGTGGGAATAGTTACACGTGTGAAACTATTGCCATTAACTCTACAAAATGCATACCTTTTCCTCTTATTGTACAGATTATGTGATGAAGTAATAAAAAACAGAACAACATCTCCATTGATGTAAAGCAAGCAAGAATGCAACTGCCACAAATAAATATGTGGAAGTTAAACAGCCATTGTGTTAATGCAGGAGAGAAGATTGTTCTCCCAACTGCTGCTTTGAAGTTGAAGGTAGATTGGAGAGTTATGTGACAAGGTTCTCCTTGGAGAGCAAAATGTAATGTTTGGTTTGTTGTGTTAAATGTGAAATCGATGTGCTATGGGCAACAAATTAGTACAACTCCCATGGTTACGTAGCAGTGCTGAGTCATTGATTGCCGTCGATCAATGCTGTACAGCATAGTGCTATATCCATTAAGCTCACTATGAGCGTACAAGGCATAGCATTCGATCGGTTAGGTCGCAAATTAGTCAATGGCCCAAGAGAAGGAGAATGTAAAAATAGAAGATGAACAACAGGGAAATGGAAGTGAGTTTAATTTCTTCTGCTTGCTACTTCCCATAACCTCATTCTCGTGAGTCAGCATTTCTGAGGTCAGTTGTTTTGTGAGTCTGGATAAACTGAATTCCTAAATGATAGTTGACTTAATTGTTAGCGTCTAGGTTGTAAAATGACAAATGCCATCCTGCTGACCTTCCTAATATCTGAAAATTAGTTCATATTGTCAGTTTTAAAGCATAGGTGGAGATTTTTATTAGCTTATGAAAACCTCTTGTTATCATAAGTCCATCAATTTACTTGTCTGTGAATAAGTTATTTTGCTCTAGTCAGGAGGGTGAAAAGGGGTTCCAGCAGGGATATTTGTTAGCAGAGCAAGCTGCTTTCTACCACAGTGTTCAAAGTCGTCTCTCAATGGCAGAGGCTGAATACGGTCCCCTCCTTCTTACAAGTCAGAGGGCTGCTCTTCAGAACTGCTTTTCAAACCAGTACCACCTAAGTGGTAAGATGGCCACTGTAAATTTCACAGCTTTCTGGGTTAAACCCTGTGGTTGATGACTGGGAACTCCATCTTGCAAGAGGGATCCCATAATGCATTCTGCCCATTCCTGTTGGAAATTTATTGTTTTCCACAGTGGTCTCTGACTTAATCCAATCCTTATTCTGAGCACACAAGAAGGGAATGTTTCAGGCAACCAGTGTGTGACTGCTGGAAAATACTTGTTTCGTGATTGCAGTCATTACTGTGACTTTCAATTACTGTCTTTTGGGATGGAAGCATATTACATTTTATATTCATAAGCAACATCACTATCTGACTCATTTCTGAGGTTTAAAAGTTCTGCATCTAAAAATATTTTGCAAAAATTAAATTGAACCAGGCTACTAAAGTATTCAGTAATTGCAGGCAACTGTACAGCCATATGTCTTTTCAAAAACAGCTTTTAACACTTTGCCTAGAGGAAAATCCCTTTAAAATGCTTGGACAAGCTAAATCTAAACCTAAAACTTGTTTGAAAGATTAAAAAGGTTTAATAATTCTCCTAGATCAGGACTGTGTCAGTGGTTTTTCATGGTTTTATATTCTGAAGATAGATGTCAAAGTAAAAATTTAATGAAATGTGTGACAAATATTTCTTGTCCAGTATTGTGCAAATGTGGTATCACTATTCAACAAAAAGGAACCTGTTCTTTCTAAAGAGCCAAAGCTCAGTATTTTTCCTCATTGAAGTCATTAAACACTAGATTGAAAAAGGTGTGTGTTAAGAATTAGTTTTTGTTCAACTTCTAGATGTGTGCAGTGTGATAATAAGCTTTGGCTGTTGTGCCTTTTGTAATCAGGATCTCAGAATAAGACCTACAATACAGGGACTGATGGGTAGCCCTCCTCTGGACTTTGGGGGAAGCTTTCTTTAGTGCTGGTGGATAGTTTCATTTGCTTCGGACTGTATTCCAAATGTGACTGCTAATAACTGTCCTCCCAAAAGCCGAGCAGAGCTCATTGTATCTTAAGTGCAACCAGAGATGCTTTTGGTTTGGTCTGCCTTTTACATAACTAGCTTGCCCAGGAAATGCAAGGTGCATGCTGGAGACCTCTCCCTAACTATGGGAGTTTTAGTCTGTATTCAACATCTCCCAGAAATGCAGTACTGTGACAACAAATGGGCACTTCTGTGTGAATATAAACTCTTTATTCTTTCCTGTAGCATCTGTGCTACTGGGAGGAAGATGGTGCAAGAATCCAGACTTTGTGGTCATCTGCTGAAAGCTGGCGCCAATGGAAGGAAGTACCCTGGTTTGTGAACCTTACTAATGTAACTCTTCATATGTTTTACACTATGCAGATGCTGACCAAACAAAAATCCTGAAGCACTGGATCAAGGACTTTTTCCTCCCACATTGATGTTGCAAATGCTTGGGAGATGAAACAGAAGGGAAAACTAAGACTAAGTCAAAATAGGCTCTCAATTGCCTTAAAAACTCCATGTGAAGTTAGGCACCTCTATAGGATCTTGGCACTTGCATTAATTTGGGCCTCTTGAATTATGAATAGGGGGAGAGAGCAGTTAGGTACTGAGCTGCTTATATAAGCACCAATCCCAATTTGTGTTTACCTCAGGCTTTTAAAACTCAAAGTTCATCCAAAGTAATCACAATCTTTTACTTGGTATGGCTGGACTCTGAAGAAGTCAGTTTTATCATTTACAGCTGATTCCTCAGTCTTGTTTTCAAGCCACAATCTGTTTTTTAGTATATCCACATACTGAATTGTATGTGTTGAATGCAGAGCTAGGAAGACAATGTTACGCTTTCCTACCCAGGGGATACTGTTCTCAAGGCTTCTTTCATGTTCATGAAATCATGTGGTCTAATTCCCTTGGAGTAATCTTTCTGGTGATACATCAGGCATAGCTATGGCTTCCTTTTTCTCTGAATTTATATTAAAGCAGTTATATTATTCTGCCTGCAGTTGTATGGACAAATTTCATAATTTATGAAGTACTGGGAGCAGAGAGTCTTATGTTCATGGGACCACAAGATTTCAATGCTCTGAGCATATGAGCTAATAAGTTAGTCCATGGAAAGTGAAGTGCTTCTCGTTTTTAAAAGTTGCAAGTGCATAATGAAATCTCTGTGTTATCAAAACTCATCAACAGTAAGAAATATATTTAAGAGCTTGGGGAAGTTTTTTCTACTGTTTCCTACATGCAATTTTTAATACCTGTGACTGTTTTTCCATGCTTTCAGATAGGCAGAATTTGCTTGCTCATGTGGTGTTTCCACTGCGGGCTGTATGTATTAGGCATTTATGCCTAAAGCATGACTTCTCTCTTCTCAGTTGCACTGATTCAGTTTGCCTTTTAAGTATTTTTGAAACTGTAGGAAGAAAGGGGAAAGGGTCTTGACTTTTTATGTCATGCCTTTTTAGAAGCCTACACTTGGTTTTGGACAAAGGATTCCAGATAGTTGGCCTCTCTCCAAAGTTACTTATGGCTTTACTTTTGAAGAGAGAGATCCCAGGTGCAAGAGACTTAAATAACAGGGGATTTAATGTTAAGGCTCTCCTTTTTTTTAAAATCATGTTCCCTTTCTCGCCTCTTTCACATTAGACCAGAACTATACCTGTCTTATAAGCAATTGCAATCATAAATACACTTTCCTTGTGAACTCTTCAGGTGACAAACAATGCTTTGCTGAACCCCAGTGTTTGTGTATCTTGCAGAACATAAGATCATTCATTCTTTAGCTTTCCCACAAAAAAAGACAAAACACCTCTTTCTGCTTCAAGAGATACTATTCACCATATATGTTGCTCTAAAATTGAGTTGCAAGCTAATAAACTGAAACAATAGAATCAAGGCTTCCTTTTTCATTTTGGTGTGGCTTTTACAGTGCAGTGTTTATCTGCCTCATATTCAGAATAGTGACTATAAAGAAAACAACTGTCTGAAAAGATTTCAAAGGCACGAAGAGAAGGAATGGTTTCCAGTGTTTCATCCCAGCATGTATAACGAAGGATGTTGAATGAGTATTACAGAAGCACTCAAACTGCACTGATCAACATACAGAAATTAATATATGGTGTGTGACAGTTTTTGGAAAAGGTCTGTATCCAATTATAAATTCCTCTTTGGTTTACGAGCAACATTTATGTGGAAGAGTCTTCCAAGGGAAGTGGTGAAGCTGTGCGTATTGAACCATTGGCAAAGGAACTGTACAAAGTGTTTGAAGGCAGTTCAGAAAGCAGATCTGAGAAGAGCAGTGGTGTGGACGTGATGACATAGTGGAGTTCCCATGTCTCAGTTCTGACTTGCATTTTGACAGCCGTGCAAGCGAGAAACTACTGTCTCATTAAGCATCAGGGTGTGCCAAATTTACAGCATTCAGAACATAAGAACCCCTTCCTCTACCCCTGTTACTAGAGAATTTTCTGATTGAGCAGTGCACATGTGTGCACTGGAGATTGAAGAGAAGTGTGTGCCAGTTTAAATAAAGATGGAGTGGAATCTCTGTACAAAGCACAAGATGTAACAAACTCTGAAATAGGAAGTACTCCACCAGTTAGATCACCCAGTCTGGGTTATGAGAGAGACCCTGGTCTGTCATCTTCTTTCACTGTTTTGTGCAGTGGCATTAGAAGCTAGAGTGGGTTTTGTAGCTCATGTATAAAGAACATCTTAGCCACTTACTCAGAAATGCAAGTAGCCCCATTTAACATTTGCTGAAGTTGTTCTAGGATGTGCAGTGTAGCTCTGCATTTTGTACAAACAAATCTTGGCTAGTACCTGTGAGCGTGGTGCTCAATGTTGTATTCTGGAGTAGCTTAATTATACTTAAGCAGCAAAGGAAAAGTAGTTATTTTTATATTTCTGGGTGATGATGTTTTATTTATGAATTTTTTTCATTGTTTTTGATGGAAAACTTGAATTGGACAAAACACCTTT
>VZRU01003295.1:48006-83442 GCA_013398155.1 Pedionomus torquatus | reverse complement strand
TTTTTTTTTTCCCAGGACTAATTGACTAAATTTCTGTTAGAAAAATGCTCAACAAAATGGTGGATGTGGAGGACAAATGTAGAAGGTAGCTTCAAAAGTGTAAATACAGACTATAAGAGCCACATCAACTTGTTGACAGAATCTGTCATGTCTTCAATGGGTGACACAGATCCTGGCTGCTTTGTCCTGCTCCCAGTAGCTCCTAATGATTAATTTTGTACAATAATAATTTTGATTATGTTTTTGTTAATAAAGATTCAGAGCACACACCTCAGGTGAGAGTGGTAAGCATTTCATCCTTTCTGCTTTTTCTGTTTCAGGTAACCATAATTTTGTTTTGGTGTAGAATGAAGCATTTCTGAAATGAAAACTGGTTTTTGCCTAGTTCTAACTTTGTCAATATAAAGTAATTTATTTCTGTGATACTTCCTTCTGGGCCTCTTTTCTTTGCAGTGACTTTTAGAAAAAATAGTCTGCTGGAATTACCGCACAATGAAGCAGGCAGGTATGGTCCTATGAGGAAAATGGTTCTGCTTCTGCAATGACTGCTCTATAAGGCAAGTTGAAGGGACCTTGTTTTATGTTAGACCAGTGCAGCTGGCAGCTTCTTATGCAACACTGTCTGTTCTTGGAACAAGTTCAAATGGCTTTTAGTGTGGGGGCACTTAACCATGAGAGCTACCAGCTTCACTCTTATGATGCACCATTTGAATGCAACTGGGTTAATTACAGGGCAATGATGCCTCCTGTGATGCCTCTTTTGAAGAGAGCATGGATATCCTGATCTGGCCACAGCTTCACCAGCCTGTCATCTTGTCCAAGACCCCTGGGTATTTGTCCCCACTGTTGCAGATGTGCTTCTTAGGCTTTGATACCCCTTTCCTAGGAACGTTGCTCTTTGCTGAAAGCCTATTCACTTGGTAAACTTGACATTTGGCTGAACAAGGCTTTCCACCTGTTAGAAACAAAGATCCTTGTATCTAAGAGTTTTACTTGTTGTTTTTCAACTGTTGGTGTGTATGGTCACCCTGAGAAAACTATTATGTCACTACTCCCTACAGTAAGTGTGTCTGTACCAACTACGTAAACTCTCTGTGGTGAATTCATCTCACTGGCCAGTTTTACAGCATCAAAGGATTTACACTATCTCAGGGTTAAATAAGTGATGCAAAGAAATTACATCTCTCACACATGAAGTTTTAACACTTAAACAATTAAAAGGGTTACTGACAACACAGCAGACTTGCATAGAGTTTGAAAAAGAACTGAAGCATCATTCCCATGGGAAATGGAGCAAATGGAAGTAGAAGGAATCAAATTTACTGTAGATATTACTTGCTATGTTATGTCATGTGGACCAGAACAGGGATCTAAGGCCCTGAACCTGCAAACACTTACACACTTGCTTAACTTTACTACATAGTGGAGTCCTGTGTAAGTCAGTAAGTCTGCTCATGGCAATAAAACTAAACATGTAAGAAAGTATTCTTAGGACTGAAGCCTCAGACTTGATTCTCAGTGCGTCAGAAAACCAGTGAAGAGTTTTGTAGAATGGCTTAACAGACTATACTGGTAGCTAGGTGACTTTTTTCATCTGAATTTTGAACAGATGGTAAAAAGCCTATGCCTTGCAAATCAAAAATATTGGTAATACCAATAAGCGGTAAGTGTAGCACTGAGTGATGCCTTTCTGTAAGGATGCAGAAAGATTGGAGTATGAAATATATTACAGAGGCTACCTTCTCCTTTTGCTCTTCCCACTGCTCTTCTGAGATTGGCCCGAAAATATTTTTACAGTATTAAAAGCTATTCCCATCCCTTTACCTATCGGAGTTTGCAAACCAGCATTTTCATGCAAGATTTGAAGTGGAATGTTGTAAAGTTATATGCTTTTAGTCTGTAAAACTCTGGACTCTGTCCAGCAGACCGTTTTTACATGGCCTGGATCCTTTTCAGACAAACAGGATCTGTACTAGAGTGCAAAATTTTAGACAACTGATGCATTCTTTAAAATAACTACAGTTTGGCTCACTGCCTCTTATATGAGTCTGTTAAGACTCCCCCACTGCTCCCTAGGAATACTTGTGGAGACAGGAATTGTGAGTGCCAACAAAGTAACAAACTTAAAGGTAACCTTTGTTTCCTCTGGCACTCTGAGAATTTCTTTGTAATTTATTAGCCACCTAAGCAAAATGGGTAAGGTTACTTAACACTTCTAGATCAACATATCTGTAATCTTGGGGAATAAATATGATTTATAAATGGCAAATGTGTCACAAGAGGGTTTTTTTTTCCCTCTTTAGTGATAGACTACCTTCCACAATCTGTGATGTCATTCTCAGCAGAAATTTGTTCATTGATATGCTGAAAAGTTCTTCAATTCCAGCCTCCTGCAGAAACGCTGCTGTGGGTAGCAACCCCTGTGAACCCTGTCTGGGGAAAACCCTATTCCATCTCTTTGCAAGAATTTATTAGTTGCAGTATATCCCTGCTCCTTCACACTTCTGCTTGGTATTTTTAAGCCTCAAACTCCTTGATCTTTATTATTCTGTTGCTTTTGCCTGATGGGGTCACCTCTAACTCCTTCTATTAAGTACCTGTTCCTCACCATAGCTGTGGTGGTAGCAGATGAAATGTTTAATCTATCTCCACTGTTGGATTCACCTAGGAGATACTTCATCAAAGGAGAAAAGTCTGTCCTGGCAGAAGGATTGGCAAAAGAGGGCTAGATGTGTTTGTTTCTTCTCCATGGTAAATGGTCAGATATGACTTAGCTGTGGTGAGGAGGGGGAAGGTTCATAAGGAAAGGTCTTTTACAGGAGAAGAAAATGAGTGACAACCACTTTTCCCTTGACCAGTTAGCAANGGGGGGGGGGCGGGCAGTAGTCCTACAACTATAGCAGTTTGCCTTACTCTCCTTAGTCCTCCCTGCTAGACAGTTATCTTAGAGATGTTAGCAAACACCATGGGAATGTACTCTATGTGTCAGCAATGTTGAATATGAGTAGCTATGGCTAGAAAATCTGACCAATTGAAACCCAATGAGATCTTTACTTCCAAACTTGCCTCATAAGTGAATTGTGTGAATGTGCAGACATTTTTACTGAGGTGGGCAGGGAAAAGATTGGAGACTTTGATACTGTTAGTATAACTGAGCTGCCTGCAAGCACTGCAAAAAGGCTGTGGCAGTTATGAAGTTATAAAATTACATCCCAAATGTGCAGGTATATGTTTTATCAATTTTTCTCTCAAATAAGAAAAAATGTATCAGACTAAGTTATCTTTGAGTTCCTTGTGATGTGCACCATGATCTCAGGTTGCCTTTAAAACCTTGGGGGAATGGTGTAGCCAAGCTGAACTTTTGCAGAGCTGGTTAGGTGCTTTAGTCCCTTTGTATTCAATAGAGAAAGCTACAGTCCACTGCCAAAAAACTGAAAAATATAATAGCCCAGCTACCTACCAGTGTTTTTTATGCCTTAGGAGACATTCTTCTTTGTTCCTTTCCTTCTGAATATAACCTGGCTTTGATCACAGTAATTGCACATTTGTACTGGGCCTGGCTAATATAGAGTAAACTCTTTCTTTTTTTCATGATACCTCATGTGGTTTTAGAATTTTGGCTAAAATAGAATGGATAACACATTAATATTCTAGTTTTTACTGAACCATGTTTGTACAGCATCAAGGTCTTCTCTGTTTCTCCATTTGCTACCCCAGTCAATAGATTGGGGGTGGAGGGACACAACCAGGCAGGTGACCTGAGCTAACCAAAGAGATATTCCATACCATATAAAGTATGCTGAGCAATAAAAAGAAAAAAGAGGGAGGCTTTAGGGAACTGGCCATCTTTTGCTCTGGAACTGGCTGGGCATCGTTCTATCACAGGAGGTTCTGCGTGATTGCTTTTGCATTGCTTGCTTTTTCTTTCCTCTTTTTTTATTTATTTAAGAACTTTTTTTTGGTTGTTGTTGATTATTTTATCTTGACCCTCAAATTTTCTTGTTTCTATTCTTCCTTTCTTCTTCCTCATCCCACTGAGGGTAATGAGAGAGAAGTGACCAAGGGACTCTGTGGTGCTTATCTGCTCACTGGGGTCATCCACAACACCCAGGCTTTGCAGAACTGAGCCACCCATCCTCAGAAGATTCTGACAACATCAGTTTTGAAGCATCCAAATCCTCTCTACTTTGCGCTCTTTAAAAAAAAAAGTATGCAAATACGAATATGAATGTTTGTGTACGCATCAGTGAAAGAGAAAGAAACCAACTGGACAATCTTTTAGTATTAGCAATTGTTTTCCATTCATAAGTGTTTTGATTACTATCTCCAGCAAAGGGAAAAACACCAATAGAGGCTTATTTTAAAGTGAAAATGAGGCTCTTGTTTTCTTTACGCAGGTGGACTCGATGATAGCTTTTGATCCCTTCCAACTGAAATAGTCTCTCGCATTTATTGAACTAACTCTGGATTCCTTCAAGTCCAAAGCTGGCTTACATGCTGATGAGTCCCTTCCTCCCTTTTTAACTGTTACCTATTATATTTGAGAAGTACATAGATATTGGTTAAAAAGCCTAAAGATAACAAGTTTTATGGATGAGAACTAGATAAGCAGATTCAGGAGGAGGATTTGTTGCTGAATAAACATATTTGGGTTTGGCTTTTTTGCAGTGGAACCATAAGAAAGACAACAAAGAGAGAGAATCTGAAAATATGTTCTTTGGAGTTGCAAACTTAGTTGTATTGTGAGCAGTCTTTCTGAGCACTGTCAAGTCAACGGTACCTTTTAAAGCCTGAAAACTAAACTTGACAATTCATTTCATGGCTTATAGAGTTTTAGGGGAAAAACATGCTTTGGATCATGTTTGAGTAATACCTTAGAATAATTAAATAGAGGTGTGACTTGACCCTTGGTTGCAGTGAGTATAAAAAGAAGCCATGCATGTGCAATGGAATACAGAATTTGACTCTACAGATTCTACTTAATGAAGGAAACAAACAAAACTTCTGGTTTTGGGGGGGGGTCTTTTCCAAGTCCTGTATAATAATTACTACAGGAAGAGCTTAAAGTTTCCATAGGCTGTGAAGATGACTATCAAAATCTAAAATATGACTGAATCAAAATGAAAATCCTTTATTAATCAACTGGACAAATTTGATAACTTTGTTATTAAAGTAATCCCTCCAAATTCGATAAAGTGCTGGTTTTAATTTAAATATTAAAAAGAAAAATGTAATAAATGGTAAAAAGGAACTTCTGGCAAAAAGTAAAATCAGTAAAATGTCTTTATTTTTTTGATAATTTCTTCTTTCCTTTGAATTACCCACCATATTAAGCAAGCAAAATGTAGGAATGTTTCTTGCAGTGTTTCAGCAGGAAATATGTAGCTTTGGTTGTAGAAAATGACAGTGCTCAGGAAGGTAAATGTATTGAATTACTCTATTAATAGAAAGGAGACGGCAGTACAGTAGTTTTCCCCCAGGCACAGTTTCACAGGTGCTATAATCATGGTGGGCTACAATGACAGTACTGTAAATGCAAAAATAACAATTTGCAATTAGATGCATTTTTGTGTGAAATGTGATAAATCAAGGGGTGAAATTTGTCAGGTATCAATTCCCTAATGGTAAGAATGTTTATCTAAAATACAAAAACCTCACAGCTGAAATCACTATTTTCTCATGTTTTCACTCAGTTCACAGGAAAAATATTAAAACGCAGTTCCTAGAAGTAAGTTTGTTGTTTTCTTTTTGCCTTTGCTAGAAGGCATTTATATAGGTATATTTTTGGCAATATCCATACTTTGTCTGTATGTTTTCTCACAGCTATTAATTTGTCATGGGACATGGCACTATATTGGTGGCACCTGTCACTTACCCCCTGACTGGGGAGGGACAGTGTTGATAGGTAATTAAGGGAGCTCTTGTGAGGCATTCTACAGGCCCATCCCTTGGTTGGTGAGAGGTGTTTCTTAATCTTAAGAGAGGATGCTCAAGAGTTAACTGCATCTTACTAGCTAGGTGTCGCTGAATTTCCTTTGATAATGCTAGGAAATGTGTTGTTGAAAAAACACATGTCTGAGAAACTGTAACTGCAGTGATAAAAAAAAGTATTCCTAGAAAAACTGTATTGGAAATTACAGCTTTCCTGGGAATCACAATTTCTTTGTGAATTTAAATGTTGCAGTTCTTGGGTTGTTTGCTGAAGGGACAGGTGGTGTTTGTTTTCAAATACTGAAATAAAATAACCAAATTATGTACATGCAGAAATGTGGCATGAAAGACCTGCTCCAGCTGCCCTGGAGAAGTGAAATCTGGCCTTATGGAGGTACCCTAGAAGCATCACAGAAGGGGCAGAGCAGAGATGCAGCCATGCTGTGACAAGGCAGCTTCGCTTGTCACACAGCCCTGAGAGACCGTTCCTGCACCCACATTGATAGGAAATGACATGATCTCTTAGGTCTGGGGCTGAAGTCTACCCATCCTCTCTTTGGTCAGATATAGGATCTGAATGCTGCAAGTATTGAGCCTGTTGGGATGTATCTGCTTAGCACCTTTTCTGGGCTGATTGAAGTCTTTCCAGGTGCAATTCCTCACCAGCTTTCTATGTAGTATTTACCTAGTGGCATGTCAGCTGAATGTGACCACTAGTGTGCCAAGAGAGCCCATAAGTATAGACAATGCACACTGACTAGTACCAGGGATATTTGATGTTTTGCAGGATTACTGCTCTTTGGAGATTTGCCACATTTTTGTCACATACGAGCTAAAAAGATGAACTTTATTTGTGTGTGTGCTTCTCTTTGTTTTAACTTGGTTTCCACTGAGAAGCGAGCCGTTAGGCTGATAGGGAAATTCTCCCTATCTAAACACCAAATGGGGCCTCTTTCATTTTCTTTTTCTCTTGGTGGAAGTGTGTTAGTCATCCACCTACACAGCACTAATTTTTCTTATCCTGGTGAGTGCTCTGTGGATTCAGGGTCAAAGTATAGGGTACATTCAAAGTTTGGGGTTATGTTTTCTGTTCCTTGTAGCCCACCCAGGGAGCCTGGGCTATGGAGGACAAGCTGATGCAGCTCCCCAGAGGCTACATGATGCCAGGAGTAGGGAAACAGAATTTGGGTCCAGGTTTCACTAAATAGAGTACTCCTGGGATATTTGCCCCCCAGGATTTGTAAGGTGTGCGATCAGCCTCGTGTACTATCTTGCAGAGGAGTTGAGAAGTGAGACCCCAGGGACAAGCAGTTTGCTTCCCTTGGTGATAGTCCCAGAGACCAGACTGTAGGAGTGTTTGACCTCAGGCCAAGGTTTACTACTCTGTATGTTCCTGTTGGCTGAGAGAAAGTAGTTTGGTTTACTGGAACGCAATAAAAATGTTAGTGCTTGAACATAAAATGTAGGTGAAGCATCGTGGTTAATGTGTGAAGTGTTAACTGGAGTCAGGCAACAAAAGGCTGTAGTGTGTGCAGGAGTCTCCTGCAGGCCCCTGCTATGGAAATAAGTTTCCACTCAGCGTGTCTCTGAGTGACAGCCAGGACACAGAAAGAAAACAAACAGTAACTATTAGCTTCCTGCTGAAGCAGCTCCAAAGTGAATATAAACACTGATTGTTTAGAGACCATCAATTAAACAAAGAAGTATTTAAAGCAGGTGCTGAAGAGATAACGAATGAAAACTTTATAGTCTTGTATGTTTAAAACAGTTTGGCTTTTTGATGTCATGTTTACCAAGAGAAGTATTGAATTGATAGTTGGAGTCTGTGATTCATTTATGAACAGTTTTTAGTTTAATAAACACACTGCAAACATCAAGAGGGAAGGTCTAGATGATGGGAACTTTAGTGCTGGGGGATATTTTATTTATGACTGAAGTAATATTGAAAGAACATTTGAACTTATGGATAGAAGTTTATGGACTTTCTTGTTAACCTCTAATTTATTGAAGTATAGTTATGCAACCTTTCATATACTTAAATCCCTAGTGGTGTCTAGAGGCATTGATGAGAAAGGGGCTTTCTTGTGTTAGCCACTTTGTATGGATGTGGTTCCTGGGAACTTGAAAAGCCATTTCAGACAAGGTGTAAGAAAAAAGGAAACATTCATTATCTTCACTTTACAGAGGACAATTTGAGAAATAGGGGAGCAAGGGACAGAGATTTTTACAAAAGAAGCACGTTGCTTCTACCAAAAGAAAATTTAATTGGCTTTTTATAAAAGAATTCTGCAGATGAAACAGGAAACTAAACCCTAATCTCCCAGCAGTAATTGAGGATAAATATGGATCAATGTAGCTTTTTCATCTCTAATCTTGGCAAAGCCCCTTCCTAAAATAGGTAACAGTATCAATTTATCTTTGTGTTTGTTTTTAACAACTCTTGCCCCTTGTTCTTCCAAGATTTAACTGTTAGTATTTTGCACTTTCATGCTCTCCACACTTTGCTGTCTCACTGAAATTTGAAGCAGCTTATAATTGGTTTCTTAGGTTCTTTGGTTTCTGTTTTGGAAAGGCAGCTTTAGTATTCGGGGCTAAAGGTGGTAGAAAGAAACACTTCAGGTGTTAATTGTAAGTGCAGTCCCTGTTTACTGAATAGCCTAGGGAAAACTGCTTGATTGTTTTAGCCAGCTTAGCCATTAAACCTAGTCATTATTTAATTTAGGTAAATTATTCTATTTAGGTAAATAGAGACACGTCTCCACTGACTGCTAGATCCTCCATCCAAACCAACCATCCTCTTGGTAAATATATTACCATATTAAAACTGATGTTGCTACCCTATAAGCAAGGAGTTTGTGAGCTGCGGTAGCATACTGAGGGCATGCCTGTTTTACAGGAGGAAGACTCTTGTATCAGGGAGTGCTCAGCACACTCGTGGGGCTGTGCAAGATAGAGAAGTGGTTGGGCCTCTCAGGCAGCATGTAGCACTGAGGTGCAAGGGCGCTGCCCTGCAAGGTAATGCCAAGTCATCAGCACTTTCCAGCACCTCCTTCCCATCTTGTACAACTCTGTATGATGCACCATTAAGAGGTCTGGTGGAGATGTTTTGGGGTACATTTCATACACCTCTTGTCTTGTGAAAGCTCCCTCTGACACATCCAGCCAATCTGCCCTGAGGGACTAAGCGATGGTATTGCTCCCTGTGGGAGAGAGGAAGTGAAGGTGAGACAAGGAGGTTAATGCCAAGAAGCTTGAGGTTAGACATCTGTCTTTATTTCTCATCCCTCCATTGATGATCTCCCAACAACATAGTATCTAGTCTACATTATTGAGAAAGAGGACTTTCCAATACTGGGAAGTACTTAAAAGCAATCAACTGCTGATACTAGCAATGAAGAAATTGGTCCCAGTGATTTCATCCCATGTCTCAGTGGGAAGAAAATATATCCCTTGCTGAGGCAACAAGGTTACCTGAGAGCCCCTGGGTTAACCAAGTGGGATGGATGACGTGAGGATGAGTCTTAGCGTAAAAAGAAGCTGAAGCCTCATGGACTGGTTAAATTACTTAAACATCACCTTATCTGTAATGCAAACAGGCATGCCTCTAAGACACATGGGAATATGCAGTTCTTTACCATGGTTGAACACATGCCTTTATTAATGTAAAAAAGACAGAGTGCTATTTCAGTCAAGCATAATATAGTTTGCTGTTAAATTCACAGTTACACTGAACATGTATTTGTACATTTGGTTTTTGTTTATCTCATACTGCCTCGCCATTTGTTTTTAGTTGATGTCAAACTGTCTTGCCATTTTTAGACCTTAAATATTTATAAAATCTATAGAACTCCTTTTTTTTTTTTTNTTTTTTTTGTAACTAAATGATTCAGTAATGCTTATCTTGTGTATTTTTATAAAAAAAAAAAAAACACCATAAAATATTTTACATAAAAATAACTCCAAACTCTCTCTCAGCTAAATCCTGCTAATGAAGAACTCTGGAAAAAGAAAACAGTTTTTTCATGTACATAAAAGTAAGAAAGAGGCATGAAGCATTTAGGTTTGTATCTTCAGTGTGATATAGACAAGAGATATAAAACCACACAAGCAAGACAATGTTTTGTGTATAATGGTTGTTGCTTTGAGTTTGCTTTTGAATGTAAATATGAATTCAATTAGCCCTTGAGTAAAATGTAGGGCATAAATATACTACCACTACACACCAAGGATCCCTTTGAAACAAGAAAGGGTTTCTTCTAAGAATTTCTAGAAGGTTGTGCTAGCCTAGATGTGGATTACAAATTAGCCATATATATTAATTTAACTACATATATCTTGCCATATGAATTTACAAAATACTCTGCTAACTGCCACGAGGCTGTTATTCACTTTTAAAATTCAAGCATTAATTATTTTCCTTTCAGAAGAGCCAGATTATTTTTCCCCATGCAGATGTACTTTAAGTCTTCAAACACTAAAACAATTATGGAATTAAAGCTAAGATTAAAACTGTCTCAAAATTAGTTTCCTGGCATGATTTTAATTAAATTATAGAGAAATTTTTAATGAATCTTCCATTGAGAAAAGTTTATGGCTGATGCTTTTTGTGTGTCTGTCATATAACACTTCAGCGTTCTTTTAATTTACGTAATTAACTTAGATTTGTATTGCTTTCTCAAGATATTTTTCTAAGCCTTGAGGATTTTGGAATACCAATACCATTTTAATTTGTTTAATCTATTAAAAACGTAGGCATTCTTTCTTTCTTCTTTTTTTTTTTCTTCTCCTCCTCTATTTTTTTTAACCAACCATAGTTAAAAATAACTTTTTAACTGGGGTGCTCCATGCCCCAACCCTCCCCCAAAACTTGACATTCTCTTGTTCAGACTTGAAAAGTCATCATGTAAGGACTTTGCATCACTGTTTCATCCCCAGAATTTATATTTATAGAAGGAAAACACTTTTTTCCTGTTGTAGCATTATGGTGCATGGTAGAACCTGTGAGATCCATGAGCAGAGGCAGCCCATGGTGCAGTACTATGTGCTACCACTGCCTTGCAGAAGGGTTGATTTTGGGGCAAAGGGAGCAAGTCTGAAGCTTAACTTCCTTTCTCTACCTTTCTGTAGCTCAAGGCACATGTTCTTTTGGGACTGAGTCTGGTGATGCTGTGCTTTTGGCTGCTACACAGCCATCAGGTACCCTGCAAGAACAGAACGAAGCCTGTGCCATCTGGTTTTGCTGTAGTAATCCACACAGCCCAGCCAGATTATTTCCAAAATGCCTAAACTTAAGAAGATAGGCTCTGCTTGGCAGGAGTCAGCTTCTACGTGTTGAAAAAAATTCCTGGTGTACTTGTGGCTTGATGTAGGTACTACCTGGATTTTTTTGTTTTCTCACTGTTTGGATGCTGAAATTACACAAGGTGGTTCTTCCCTTAAATAGTGCTACTTGTTTCGTTGGTGCTTTCAGTCAGTCCCACTGCATTAAATTGAAAGTAATTAACTTTTAGGAGGTGTATTTGTTATGAAAAGCAGCCTCTCCATGTAGGCGTCAGTTCTATTGTTCTTAAACTGAGGAAAAATGTCTTTCTTGTGCTCTCTTCCCACCCACGCCATCCCCCAATAGCAATACTGGAAATGCAGAGCAGTAGAAAGTTTTCAGAGAGTTCAGGTGACAACAAAAACTGTATATATCTCTCTCTTCCCACTCTGAAATCAAAAAGGCATTTTGCCTTCATATAGGTAATTAAATATGGGTCTCTGTGATTTGAGATACCAAACATCTGGACAAAGTTATTCATTATTAATGGCCATGTTACAGATGAAAAAAACCCTTCTTTCCTTAAGCATGCAAAATTATAGAGCTGGCTGCAACTCCCAAACCTATGAAAGAGGTAAGGATAAACACCTGGTTTCTTTGTGACTGAGCAGGAACCAAGCTACTATGCTGAAGCAACTACTACTTGATTCATTTGTGTCATTAGAAGAGAGAGATCAAGGGGAAACAGCCTTTCTTTAGCTTGGACAGAAATTCACCTCTGAAGAAGGAGCCAGCAGGAGGTCAGGACAGGTCTCTGCTAATGGGGAAAGTCCCTGGATGCCAGATCACAAATGGAAATTATTTTGGCCTGACAAGCCAGCACTGTCTTCCTTGATCCCAGGCACGGTTTGGGTGCTAGGATGAGCCAGGGATAGCCTGTGTAAGGGGGGTTATGCCTGTAGCCACCCTGTTTTGGGCGGCAGGAGAATTTAACAGTGTGAATGTGAGTTATTCCATGCCTGTTGCCCTTGGTGCTGGAGAACAGTCTCAGGCTTGTTTAATTGACTCATATACTTGTAGGCACCGTGTCCCAACAACATGTTAAGTAAACAGGAATTTATCCTTTCTGGATTTTTCAACCCTGGTGAGGCAACAAATAGCAGCAGCGTACCTGATGAATATTTTACTGTACAGGTTTCTGAAAGTACCACTGCTCTAGGTTTCACCCACAGTGCCTGTGTTACAAGAAGCTGCAAAAGCTATCCTGGTCAAGAAAAATAATAGCAAGTGGGACTGGAGGTTCCTGTTGTGTTTCGCCTGCAGGTTGGACAGGGGTGAGGGGAAACATGGATCACTACCCGGCGGCATTATTGACTCTCAGGGTGATGTTGAACCACCTACTTCATCTTCAGTTTTCAGAAGTGAGTAATGACTTTTCCCGCTAGCTGGACATACTTCTTTGTGTCACAATTCAGTGCCTAAAATGGTGGTGTTCTGTGCACTTGAGGTTGTAATTTTTTCAGATTTCAGTCTATAGAATGGGACAAACAATAATGGTGCTTCTCCCCATCTTTTTTTTTTTCTGGCTGTTCTAACGTGCTGTAAGTTTCTTGTAAGCAGAACTGCTCTGTGTAACTGGTAGACAGTAGCAATCTAAAATACTATTTTGCAATCATGTTTTTGTTGGCAGAGTACACTTCTGATCCTTAAATAGTATTCATGTTATTTATATTAACTATATCATGTATTTATACAGCCTATTCATAAAAAACAACATAGAAATTATGAAAAAAGTTTAAATTTATAAAGCAGACTTTGTAGAGGGGAAAAAAAACCCCAAAGGGTATTTTAATAATATGTTTTACACAACAATAAACTGTTAATAGGTCAGCTTTTATAAAAGGTTAGAAAGGAATTCAAACAGGTGTGGTAAATTATTGGTTGAAAGAAAAAAAAAACTATAAAAATACAGACTTCTTATTGTATAATTTCCACTGACCTTCCAAAGCTTGAGGTAAAGCTCAATTTACATTTTCATTACAAGCAATTTCTCGAGATCTTATTGAGCAACTTCAGGCTGTAAGATAGCAAGTAAGTTAAATGCAGATATTTTAATTTTATATATCTACTTTAAATAAGAAACTTCTAACCAGTAAAATGTTTTGTGAAACCATGGCTGTGATAACCTTTAGACAGCTTGAGGATTAACATTTTTGGTAGGTTTTTTTGCATTAGTAAAAGAGATTTTTCTAGACTTTTGACTAGAACTCAAGTGTGGTTGTGAACTGTTGCTACCTGTAGTGACTGCCAGACATCGTGTGTGCGTGAGAACCCTGTGCTGTACCCAGAACCTAAGAGGTGGATGGGTGGCAGTAAGTTCCCCAGTAGTTTGGAAATACTAGCTGGTTACTTGCAACACTAGATGCCTAATTATGTGAAGCTTCAAAATGGTATGTCTCTCTTAGTTTTTCCTAGAGTGATGGTTATTATATTGGCAAGTATTTAAAATCATAACAAGTTGCTGTATTGGGTTGTTTAGGTTGAAGGGCAGGTCAGTCAGAGAACTGGTCTGGTCTTCTGTAGTTCTTGGTGATAAAACCATATTGACTATTATGGGCCTCAATACCATTCAGTTGGTCTAAGTGATCTTTGCAAATATAGTTTCACGCACTTCCATGTTTGGAGCCTTATATTTTTCTTCTACCTTGTTTTAATGTTATTGAAAATCATAATTAGCTATGCAAAGAATAGAAAATGGAATGTTTTGAGAGCAGTGGTTCCCTAATACCAGCAAAATGCATTCTGTGTTCTTTTTTCCATATGATGCTTCTCTGTTCATGGAAAAATGAAATCTGAGAGATTCTCATTGCAGACTTCATCTCTAAGATAGCAGTGACATTGTTCAGCTACATTTAATTGGAAAACATGGTATTTGTAGAACAACATCACAGTTGTCTCAAGTTAGCTTAATGCAGACTTGCTGCCCTCATTATCACTCTAAGTGCTCTTCCTAAATCCTCATGTGTAATGGGAGCTCTGGCACAGCAGAAAGCTATAATCATAAAATATAGCAAGGCAGTGAAAGGAAGTAAGTTTGTCCATGCAATGTAAGACAATTAAATGACCTTTTGTCTGGATCTGTGGTAGAGAAGCTCAGCATGGTGTAAAATTAACACGTGTCCACTACATGCTTTACTTTCTATAGCTTCTCTTATCCAAACTCAGTCTGAAGCACACTATACAATTCAAATATATAGACAGATGCCAGTGCCTGCTGAAATTTGTAGAAAAGAGTACTATAAAAATACTTGGTTAAAAGATTTGGAAACATGAGTCACAGTAGCAAAGACAAAGATTTGTGTAAGAAAAAGGGAAGGAAAAACATGATTGAAAGGCAAGTCCTTAAATTTGTGATCAAACCTTCATGTCCAGAGTACTTAGAAATTATTAGTGAGTTCAGAAGGAAACTAATTTTGTCCATGAATCAACCTGAACTTGAACAGCAGGAACTGAGTGCAATGGGGGACGATGAAGAGCATGTACAGTGATGGAGTGGTGAAAAAAGGAGTGAAAGGCACAAGAACGTGTAAAAATAATAACTGCAAGAAGGATAGGAATTAAGAAGTCCTGCAAGGTCATCCAGAGTAGATCCATGGAAAACCATTTAGAAATAGAAGAGGAGTCAATGGAGGCCCAGGACAAGAGACAAAAAACATAGGATAAGACGGTTCTAGCAGGCAATAGCTCCAAGATGCTGTGCTCTGTCTGGTAGCCAGTTTTAATACCTCTTCTGATAAAACAACAAAGAGACAAAGATGTAATATTTAAAGAATATCATCTCCTTTGTATAGATACATGTATAGCCCTGATATTGTTAACTGAAATTAGGAGTGACATAGTTGTACATCTCTCTACAGATAAAAAGAATAGGCTAGGTTTTGCTGCCTTACAACATATAAACAGGAAATACTAAAATTTCCTTCCAAAATAAATTAAATTGTGCCATTAACGGCTCTTCTCTTGGGGAGAGAGATATTTTTCGTTATTCAGAAAGGCAAATGTCATGATGTTATTATTTACCAAGAACTTAGGACAGACACCAAATTTGTCCTCTTGAGCAGTGTGTGTCTGCAGGTCACCTCCTGCTTGTAGATGCATATGGGGAAGTCCCATGTCCACATCTAACACTTTCTGCAAACTTTCTGCTTTGTAAAAAGGTTTTTTTATTTTTTTTTTTTATTTTTTTTTTTCCTTGCCCTTTTCCGCTTCTGAGGGTGAGCGCGTGGGGTGGGGAATTTTTCTCTAAGACTGAGTTGAAAAAGCATAATCAGATGGGAGAGCTGTGGAGCTCTAAACCCCTTGTTTTCCATCACAGAGCTATGACTGCTGTTTGTGGGTCTCTTGCTGGAGTGCCCTGTAAGCCTACTTGAAAGTAGCTTATTGCTGTGCACATTAAAGCCATTGAGACTGCCCTAGGATTTGCACAGCCTACCTTCACCTTCAGTACATTAGAGATGGTACATCACAAATTAAAGTCAGGTAAACATTGACAGAATGATCGGAAGGAAACCATTAAAAGATATTCAGGAGTACTCTGTTTTTTATTTTTTTTTAAATAATCTCAATATAACATCTATTTTTCATAAAACACCTTTGACAGGTCTGAAAATATTTAAAAGGATGAGTAGACTTACTGTTGGTTTCGACTGTCATTTCCTTTTTATTATTGCAAAGATATTTCTCTGCCTTTCTTTATTAAACTAGCTTAATTGAGAACCCAAATAGCACCCTTGAGACAAGCACAGGGGCTTATGGCAGCTGCATATTAGAGTCAAAATTGTCCCGCTATCAAAAATAAATCATGGTCTTTCTCATTCACAGGGTTTCTTTCCAGTGTTTCCTCTTTTATTTATTATGACTTTTCTTTTGTATGAAGACTTGACAACTGATAATGAAAATCATTTATAGTTCAGATCGCCTGGAGAATGAGAAAGAGACAAAGCTAGCTGCATTTTAGGAATTCAGTGTTTGGGACAGTATCACAATCAAACGCCTGTATCAAATGCATACTGCACAAAAGGTTATTTTTTAAAAAAAAATTTCAGGAGAAAGAAAGAGGAAACCTTTAAGAACCTTTTTATTGAAGGTCATGTGTAGCATGCAAAAGGTGGCACCAGCTCGGTATAGCTTTTGTATCAAACAATTGATCACTACTCATGTGATCAACAGAAATACTGAAACATTCATAAAAAGAGTCAAACATCACTGTGAAGACCAGACTTCTGTTTTTCCAAGTAGGAGAAACTAATCTTACAAAAATATTCTCTTTGGATCGATTGTCTTAAATTGGCAGTATTGTGGTGTGAGGTGAGAAAAAGACCGTTGCAGATAATTTATTGCCAGAGTGAAGTGGGAGGGAGGTGTTTTCCCTGTTTAAGCTGTTTGTTGCAAGTCCTGTTATGAGTCTCACTTCTACCACACCAGGCAAGTCTCTTGACGGACTGTGAAAAACAGTTATGGGTTATTAGGGCAAATATTGCTATTCTCTGTGCCACACAGAGAGAAAAGCTGCTCCAGAAGACAAAACAGTAGAAGGGAGGACAGAGTCATGTGATCAGGGTCTCTGTAGTTGGTATTGCCCAACAGTTTCCCAGTGGAAATGTATTCTGTCCTGACTGTATGAAGTTACCCTCCTGAAGAGTCTATAACTTTTTGGCATGTATGTGGGTATACATGCTGTCCATTCACCAGTCATTGCATGCAGAGCAGTTCTGAGATGCTGCAGAGAAAAGGGGAGGCTGAGCAGCACTATGTGGAAGAATGCTTGCACTCTGGATGACACAGGATTCGGGGAGCTGGAATCAGTTTCCTCACACAGGCTTTTGGTGTCTGTGCTCCCTCTTGCTCCTTCATGTGGCTGCTGCCTTCCTCCTCTCTTCTTACTGGATCAGGATGAAACAAAATGGGTTTCTGCTTTATTTCTCTTCCATCTGCCCTGTCACACCCCCACATCAGATGTGGGACTTCCCATTAGCATCATTTTATCCCACCCTGCAGTTGTTTTCAAGGGGTGGAGAAAACATGTCAGTCACTGAGGTACTGGTTGCAGAGAAGTGGGGAGCCTTCTGTGTCCCTCAGTGAAACAGCCACTTTCTGGAATGTATGTCCTCTGCCATGGGAGTCCTTGGAAGGGTTTGATTATCCCTGCTTCAAGCAGGAGGTTGGCCCAGATGACCTTCCTGCCTAAATCCACCTATGGTCCCTAATTCCATGGTGGCTTTTGGGAGGGAAAAAAAAAACCACCAAGACCACAAAACAACAAATTAAAGATACATGAAAGATAAGGAGGCATAATTTGCAGCTGTTAGATATTAGTATGATGAGGCAGGATTATTGTTGCTGTACTTTCCTGGGGAATGAAAACATTGCACTCCTGGCTGAAGGCTGTGGTGGGAAGCATTCCCAGCATGTCACACAATACTCCTGAGACGTTGATGATTTGATTATTCTCACAACTTCAGCCACACCACGCTGCTAATTAAATAATGTAAACAGACACATGCCATATCTGTGCTCACCATTTGGGGAGGCTTTTTCCAAGCGGGTGGTGCTTGAAGCGGGAATTTTGTCAGTGAGAATTCTAAACATGAACTGGGGAAAAGGTTACATATTTGAAACATCTGTAATCATTTGTGTGTCACCTAAGTTAATTAGCTGGGTATGGATCTTAAGCAGTTGACTTCTTTTCTGTTACATTCAGACATACTGCATGTTTTGCATTCTTGAAACCTTCATAGTTTTTCTGAAGTTTGTAGAAACAAAACCAGAAATCCACCTAAATTATGTGCAAAATTCAATAGCATAGTTATTAGTATAGCTAATATCTGCCTGCCTTTTTTTTTTTTTTTCCCCTGGTGCTTTTGTTGTTGTTTTGTTCTTTTTTTTTAAATATGTCTCTGGTGAGAAACAAAAAAGGATATCAATATAGGTTAAGACCTGATTATGTGGCTTTTTTGGTAATGCTAAATTACCTAAAAATGAAGAAGATTATTACTAGAGTAGCACCCTTTGTTTCTCCTGCATGGGAAACAAACCTGTGCATAGAAGGAGATAAAGTATGTAGTCCAGACAAAAATGTAAACTATCTATTCTCACTATAAAATGCACATTGGCTCTATATCTTGAGGTCAAATTAAGCAAAATAAGGACCTTGTGGTACTAAACCAACAGTATGCACCTAATGAGTTTTCCATGCCTAAACTCGAATTAATTTAGAAAGAATTTGCATCAAAATTACAGATTTTTGGTAAATGAGAACAGTATCTTCAGATAAGCAAAGACTTTTTTTTTTTTTTGAGTTTTTTATCCTTTCAGTTGGCTTATGGTCACTAGTAATAAATTACTACATTTTTTTGCTTTCCAGGGGTTAAAATACTTTCTTATTTCTCACCCCAGTCCCTTTCTCCTGCTGGTTTTCTTTTTTCTCTGCCTATAATCCTGTGCTGGCTGCAGTGAAAGATGATGTCTTCAGCTGTGCCACTTCAGTTTTCTTAAATACTTCTTTCCCTTGAGCAGCCAAATGATTGATTCCTTTTCTTTAAATCTAAATCTCACAGCTTTCTTTGTCTCAATTTAAGTACATCTACAGTCATTTTAAATAAAATAAAATGTGTCCTACCTTGACAAAGCATGGTCTCCTTCCTGATCCTTTTCTATTTGTGTTTTAATTGGCAGTAATCTGAAACTAAACAGTCACTTATGCATAGTGGGGTATGGGATTGTATGCACATGGGCTTATGGAGCCTGGAAACTTGATTGTATTCAACATGGAACTGTAAGATACCAAGAGAAAAACATGACCCTGACAGCCAGGTACCTAATATGAAGTCAAGAAACAAAGATTGTCATTGTAGGCTTCCCCACTCGTATCAAAGTAGATTGACAACACTAATAAACGGATTCCTGTTTAGTGGCTCACGTGCAATATGTAGTTATGAACACTATGCACTGTTGCTGTTGCCTCTGGCCAAGGATGTTGTGGAAATGAAAAGGCAATGAGCTGAGGCACTTGTCCTCAGCAGGGTCTCAGGCATGGTACCTGCAAGATCTTCAGGGGGCCTGTGCTGCTGCTCTTCAGATCAGGTAGCTTGAAGAGAAAACCAAATCATGCTGGGTCTGTAGCCTTTTTTGCTGCGTGCTTCCAGGTAGGGTCCTGAACTAATTTTTAGAATAAGTTAAAAAAAGTGCCTTATTTTTATTTAAGTGTTGTACATCAGTTAATTTCACATCACAGAATTCTGTGATCTCAGGGAATGGCAAACTGATTCAATAGCTCTTCACTGGGTAAATAATCTGCACTGACCTTTGGTTAGGCCCACGTTTTGTCTCCATCAGTCTCTGCTGTATGAAATCAGCTTCTGACACTCAGAAGTGTATTTGTCAAATTGGTTTTATTGTGAGCTTTCTTGAACCTTTTTAGTTATTTTTTTTTGGTTTTTCCAAATGAACTTTTTCACACATTATATGTAAGGTTGATGATTAGCTGAAATCCTAATATGCTTGAAGTCCCATCTGTTTGGTGAATAGCTGAAATTATGAGCAGCTGAGCTAGGTCTTCTTGCTGCCTGGTAATTGATCTGGAACATCATATCTGTCACTGAGTGTTTGTATTATCTGTAGAAGCTGATGACTTTGTATCTAGTAATAGGACAAAATCAACCATCCAAAACACTTCAAGCTATCAGCTAGAATTAGCGATTAGCCTCTGCAAGAGCTTAGCAATAAATCTGCTCTATTCCTTTTTGGTCTCTGTGACAGCTAGTGGCAGAAAGACCCTAAATGTAATTGTTATGGCTAGTGTGTGCCCATGCCTTTTCTCCCTGCTATTTGTTCATTAAAGATTAGTGCTTTCTCTCCCTGAGATTGGTTAAATGCTGCTGCTTTCAGTATCTTGCTGTTTGTCTTTCTCGTGTTAGTACTTAAAACTTTTACACTCTATTCCAATTATTAGCTCCCCTTAGAGTGTGTTCTCAGGTAATCCTTGGAATGCCTCCCTGAATTAATATTACTTTCAGTTTCGATATTGAAGTTAGAGATTAGGAAACCCAAATATAAGACAAAGCAGCATCTGAATTTGCTCTGGACTCTCAAATAAATGGGCATCAGCAAGAGCTGGAAGTCATTTCTTAGTTCTCCATCCCATCTGGACTTACTCTCAGATAACAATGTAGCTCATAGATCTCTGCAAGAACGCAGGTGTCAAAGCATTAGCATTTACTTGCTAGCTTTCCAGCACTGATTATATTTCTTAACTTTATTTTACTGAAATGATGAGTCCCAAGTAAAATGAGTGGCCTGTGCCACCCCCTCACTGGAGGCTGAGCTGCAGCTCACATGATGCTCGTTGGTCCTGTATGTGCATGAAGGCGATCTGCTGAAGTCCTTGTGCTCATTGCAGGAAATGTTTACTGGTGGCTCTGAGGCACCTGGCCCCAGAGAGCTCAGCTTTTTGGGTCTTTGTGTCCATAATTATCAGATGTGAAGGCCAACGGAAACTCCTTCCTTTGGGAATTACTCCGAGAGGTGTGATGGAAACAGGAATTCCACAGTGAGGCTTTCACAGGCTTAGCTGAGCACTCTTTCAGGGTCTCCCAGTGATTTTTCTTTACAACAGTGAGATTAACCAGGTTTTTATTGACTTTGTTCTTGGGAGCATGGAGAATGATAAAGCTATGGGTCTGTTTGTGCTTTAAACAATGTGATTCCTATCATTAACTTAAGTAGTATGGCCAAAACACATATTTGTATATTGTTAACATTTTTCTAAAATATGAAGCCCTACCAAATATATATGTCCCTGAACACTTCTTGCCAAAAGCAACAATTTTTGAAAAGAAAAAGGAAAATAGGAAAAAGGAAATACTTATAAAAGATTTCATAAATTATGAATGAAATGAATTAATTGACTGTAATTAGTCTTTCAGAAATGACATGGCACTGAGCTAAGTGAGAGAATTATGTTTTTAATTTAGACTGATTACAGAGACTAGATGTGTTGGTAGAAAATGACGCTTAGCTCTGAGAGGGCAGAACTAATTGCGTATGGTGTTCTGTACTGTACCTCCCAGGAGAAATGAAGGGATGAAGGATAACACATTGAAAGTAGATTTTTATTTGTTTCAGTTTTTAAGCTCTTTAGCAATTGATATAAGAATCCTAGGACAGAAACATTGTATTTACACTGTATTAATAACAGAACTTTTATATTTATTATGAAGAGTTATTATATAAACTGATGGAAAAACAGAAAAATGTTTTCATTCTTTCGTATGAGAATACAAGCCAAATCTTTTGGTAGGAAGCCTGCAGCTCAATAGCATACTGTGCAGATTCAATTAGTTGTTTCAGATGTCTGGATTATTGCGTTAGAAGTATTCTTTGGTGTCAAATTGTGTAAAATGAAAATTCAAGCCCACAAGCGGAAGAGCCTCTATGAAATGGAGTTTCCAGAGCCAGGAACTGTGAGTGACTTCTGCTATTCCGTTGGAACACAGGTGTTGGCCCCCAGCTTCCTTGCAAAGCCTTCCGCATGCAATCCGTCACAGAGTTCAAAGTGGCTTCAGTTTGTGTAACACTTTCAGGGATTTGTAACCTGCTCAGGAAAGGTTTTAACTGCTTATTTGGAATATAGATCTTTATTACAAAGAACACATGTTCTGAGTGTAACGTACTGAATTCTCAAAGGTGTGTTTTGCTTGGTCTACACTATTTAAGCAGTGCTTTTCCCTTCTAATCTCAACCTCTACAGTAACGTTAAGAAAACCTTGCTCTTCTTTTTCACTATAAAACTCAAGCAGACTCCAAACCTTAGGTCAGGCATTTGCTTCTATTGGAACAAACATGCGGTTTTCTCATAACGTAAGTGATTGCTGAAATGCAAAATAACAAATGCTTTCTATAGTATACCTCTTTAGTGCTACGAAAAACATTATTAGAAAACAGACAACCTGGGGATAGTTCCTCACACTAGTGAAATGTAATTTACAGAGCTTATTGCATGCAATGATCTGCCCTTTTCAGCATTGGTAACTCTTTTGTGACAGAAATGGAAGCTTTAGTCACAGGGTCTTCTTTCAATACCTGTACTTACAGTGATCTTATTCTTATATTTATCCAAGAATATACTTATAAATATATTTGTTTAGCCCCCTTGGAAGAGCAATGGACCTTTTAAAAGCATACAGAGATTTTAGAATGACTACCCTGAAGTCAGAACTACTAATATTGCTCTTATAAAGATAATTTTTGGAAGACTATAATTCACAATTACTTTATTCACAGGTAAAAACTTTTGTTTAAAGTGCACAAACACACATACATGTACTGATTTTGTTGATTATATCTAATTTTTTTTGTAGTTTTAATGTAGAATAACTATTGACATTAAGTCACTTAAAGACTTTATGGATATAAGGCAGATGTGGATTTTAGTAGCATCTTATAATAATGCAGTTTAATATTCTGATTGAATATTCTTAAAACGAAATATATGGTCCATTGCCTCTTTCATTATGAGTTTGGTGTTAAACTGAAGAAGGTGTCTGCCATTCTGTATCCCTTCTCTATCTTGATTGTTGACATTGATTTTAATTACAGGCATACGTTTTATAATGAAGGTTATTTGCTGGTTTTCTGAACATTTAGTTAGGCTTTGGACAAGCAAAAATGTATTAGAACTGAACAGGCTGACAATTTTGCTTTTTCTATTTCTGAACTTCCAAAGGAAATTTTGCAATTAAATTAAAGCCTTCAGGAATTCAGGGAAGGGAAAAAAACCCTCATCTAATTTGGGTGAATACACAGAATTTTTTCTTGGTTCACATCTCTAACTTCCATTCTTTTTATCACTAATTAAACACACACATTAAGAGAAGAATGCTACAGTGTTTTGTTTCTTTGAGAATTTTGGCATGAGAATAGAGTGCACATTCATGACAGCTGGATATGTGACTGACCACAATAGCTGCAAAGGAACAATTACGCTTTATTAATTCAATAATTTTGCTAAGAAGCAAATATCCATTATAGCTCTGTGGATGAGTAACATACACCAGATTCACAGCTTCAGGGGAGCACCATTATTCACATCAGCTAACATCCAGGAACAAGAGCTTCACTCTCCTTCTGGTCACTCTATTCTGGACAAAGACACTGGTATGGCCTAGAGGAATGCTGGAAAAAGACTCTCTGCCAAGGCCGTGTGGAAGACAACCTCAAAGTTGCCTTTTTAGTATGACTTTGCAAGGGAAAACAGTGGAAGTAGCATGGTCCAGTTCTTATTCTGTAAGCAACCTACCTGGTTTTGCTAGAGTTAAGTTGCATGAATTTCATAAATAAAGTTAATTAACAGAGTGTACATTTGTGTATTGGATCTGGGTAACCCTATCTGTTACCTGATCCAGATATGTTAGGACAACAGGTAGTGGTTTTAGAGTAAAAGGGGGTAGAATCAGATTAGATATAAGGAAGAAATCTTTTTATGGTATGTGGTGATACACTGGCACAGGTTGCCCAGAGAGGTGGTAGATGCCCCAGCCCTAGAAACGCTCAAGATCAAGTTGGATGGGGCTCTGGAGCAACCTGACCTAGCTGACAATGTCCCTGCTCATTGTGGGGGGGGGAGTTATACTAGGTGACCTTTAAATGTTCTTCCCAACACAAACTGTTCTACCATTCTGTGATTATGACAGTATGAGTGCAATTAATTTTACTGAATTGTAGCCACGTACAACTTTGGTAACTGGCTTCAGCTAGTTACGCAGTGGCCATTTTGTAGCCAGAGAACAGAGAAATGTTTTCAGAGGATCCTGAAGCTAGTTACAGATGGTTAATCAGGAATGACTTAGTTTAGGATGTCTGTTTAATGCTCAGCTCCTGGACTGTCTATTTTTCTGTATGTTCAGACAGTAAAATTTTGGGAAGTAGGGAGATGTAAGGCAGGAGGGGAGAGAGAAGGAATCCTTAAAAATATATATGTCTGAAACATTTTAGAGCAAAAGAGCTTCAAGAGCAGTGTCACCCATTCTCCTTGTAATATTCTGGAGATACCTCTAGCAGTTTCGAGGAAATTCTAAGCGCAATGAGTAGAATAAATATGAGAAATAGAATTCTAAATGAAAATGTATTTCTTTTTTTACAGTTTCTTGTGGTTTGCAACCTGAATCTGGTAAATGTTGAAATAGCTTGTCTTTTTTATGCTTCCAGTGTTAGGTATTGCCTTGTGTTCAGGATGAAGCCGAAAGCTAGCTTTTTTGTAACAAGGGCCCTGCCTGTTAAAAGCTTGCTGTAGACAAGAGTGGTATTCTGTCATCTGAGCACCACATACAACCCTTTTAGTTCTGGAATTATCAAGCTGGTATTGACTAGTTTCTTCAGTGTTGTGGAAGTTTATATTGCTGATCATAAGATAAGGATTTTAATGTCAACATATTAGTAAGAGAGATGTGACTTACCAACGATGAGTTTGCTTATGTAACTTGAAATCATATGGAGGATTAATAAATGCAAGGGAATTTAGTCCTTGGGCTTTTTATTTTTTTATTTAGGCATTTGTACGTTTTAACTTACAATGAGGGGCCTCCTCTACTATTATTATGGTATTTTATTCTCAGCAAATGACAGACGTTATTGGTACATGGAGATACATTACACGTTTTCTCACTGGAAAGCCTTCATTGCATACCATTAGGTAACAGCATGTGCTCAGTAGCTGTGGTCTCTTAGCAACTAACTCTTTCTCTTTCTTTTGAATTCTCCTTTTGTGACCCAGAGGCAGGTCTTAGACATAAACCTCAGCCCACTTTCCTATATCCAAGAGAGTGAAAACCAGAATGTTTTGGGATGCTTATATGAAGCCAATACAGTGCAAGAATATGTCCTTCTGAATCTATTGCAAGTATTGAAAATGTAGATACATTTGTATTTCTTCATTTAAGAATTCAATAATAATAAATGTATTATTCAAATTCAGCCAGCTTATGGTATTGATGGTAGTGACATGCCAATATATTTTAATGTGAAATTTAACTTTAAGAAAATACACAATTAAAATCTGCAATTTTGGCAGTGTTACATTTGACTAGAAAATGTGTAACTGATTTCACTGCAGATTTTAATGTATTTAAAAAAAACCCCCTTTATTTGGGGGGGGGGTATTGGTTGTTTGAGTTTTTCTTTTTGTCACGTATCTGGATTTGAAACAAGGATGGACAAAGAGGAACATTGCTTCTGTGCAGGAGATTAGGGTCTATGCTTTTGAAACAATTAAATTTAGATTCAGATCCTTGTGTTGTATGCTCCTAAAGCTACCATTGAATGTTTTTCTAACTGCAGATTTTATTTGCTTTTCAGTGGCAGTGTGTACTGGCAAACCTTTTCATTTCTAAGGAAAACTCCAGGATCAAAAAATATTTTTATTAAACAAAATCTTCTATTCAATTAAGGAATATAAGAATTGTTTTGCGGTGGTGAATTGGTATAATAAATTTTGGTCCTTCTAAACTCTAGATATATTTTTATGTCTAGACAGGCCTGTAGTGAGGAACAGAATGGCTATAACAGAATATCTCAGAATGCACCAAAGAAATTTTTTATAATGAGCTTTTTTTTTTGCCTTTTTTTTTTGTTTTGTCACTTGGGTTTTTTGTTTGTTTGTTTGGGTTAATTTTTGGGTTTTTTTTGGTGGTTGTTTTTTTTTAGAAATCAAAGAACTAAGGCATGTACATTGTTTAGAAGTCTTTCTGAAGTGACTATTCTGGTCGAGTCTTCTATGTTAAGCTGATTAACTGTTTCTGACCTTTCAAAGTATGTCGTATATAATCCTAGAAGACCACCAGAGTTGAAACTATTCTGTTAGTTTTGACATTCCCATCAGGCTTTCTGTCTGCATCACAAGCGATCCTAATTCACTTGTTTTTAGTTAATTTGACAGGTCATTGCTAACATCATTACTAATAGCAAACTGCTACAACTTACATTTGTTTTGACAAGAGGAGTCTTCAAGTCACGGCAATATCAGTTAATTAGAATAGAAGTGCTTATTTCTTTTACCCATTTACTGGATATCATCTTAATATTTCAGGAGTAGAGGGAAAGGGAGTATGCTTACTTCAGGAACAAACTTATTTCTGGCTGGCTGCAACCAAGCAAGAACTAGGATGGAAACTCTAAATGCAATGATGTGCATGACAGTATCAAGATAAAGTTTCTCTTTCTGGTAGCTATTTATCAAGTGGATTTTGAGTGAATCATCACTACTGTACTTAGATTGTCTGCTACTTTATGTAGCACCCTGTGACCAACTTTTTTTTGTTTTGTTTTTTCCCTGTATGTGTAACCAATATTGTCATTGAATGTGAAACAAGAGCTCAGCTGCTGAGCTCTTTCCCTTCCCTCAGAGGTAAAACATTGAGAAGACATAGATCCTTACTCAGTGAATGCAATGTAACCCAAATCTGAGCCTTTTAAGGGAGAGATTCAAAGACCATTCCTGAAAAGTCTGTCAGGTAAAGTGTGGTTTAAAGAGTCGTTTCGGTGAATAAATATTTCATGGCTGAGGGAGACCAATATTCATAAACAATAAAGAAAGGTAAAAGGGTGTGATTATATGTTAAGTGGGAGCAAATTTCAACATGGAAGAGGAAATATGGCACTTCTTTCTTTTGGAGAGAAGCTTGTATAGAGATTTCTTTCTATGTGTATTCATCAATCGAGGGAGCATGTAAAAGCTAGGCTGGTCTGAAGCCTTAAAATGCTGTCACTTAAAATGGTAACTGCTTTGAGTTTCCCATTTTAGTATAAAACCTTCAAACTTCAAGTATGAAGAAAAATTTGGCTTTAAAAAAAGAAAAGAGCAAATTTTCAGGAGGAATAAACTCTCTTTGTTTGTACATCTACACGAATAGGTCTTAAGGCATCTTTATACAAGGCACTGAATCTAAGGCATGTCCCATAAGATGGTCATCCATTCCTGATTAAACAAAAGCATTTGAAAAAGTTCTGTGTGACTGTAATTAAACTCCAAGGCTCTACTTTGACGTCTGGCTTGTGGTTCTCAGCCCTCTAGTCGTGTAGGCCAAGGAAGCACATAGCAGCTCCCTCCATGCCTGCATGCCTGGCCTGCTTTCCACTGGAAATACCTAGATGTGTGGGGAAGCAATCTAGTGCCTTTAATCCTAACAGCTACTGTGCCTGACCCACTGTGCCTGTAGGAACTTGATGGAAATAGGGATCCTGCCACAAATGTAGTGATGAGACTGGTGTGGAGAGCACCTGGGAAGGCACGTGGAGGCAGTGAGTCCCAACATGTCTATCTATAGCAATGGAACAGATTGCATGGGCTCTCTCTGTCCTGGGAAGAGAAAAAGCAAGTGTCTCATATTGCGGATGCTTTCTTTGAAAGGCTTGGTAACAAAATTCTTGTGGAAAATGCTTTCAGACAGTAGGAAAAAAAGCAAGCTGGTGGTTTCAAAACTGTAATTCCATTCTTTGAACTGCAAGAAAATTATCATTCTAAATCACTCATGGGATGGATAATAATAGGGGCTTACTTTGTGATGTGCTAGGCTGTGTCTTTTTGCTGCCGTAAGCTAGACAGAGCTCTAGTTTATCCTGTGCTCCTTTCCTTTTCTAAGCCTGCTTTTGTTGCAATATGATTGCTTTCTAGTTTCTTATGTCTTAATGTCTTCGTTTATCTGATGCTTGATTTTATTGTTTTCAAGAAAAGGTGTGTTAAATTATATATCTTGATTATGTTATCTACCTGTTACACCTATATAGGTATAATATATAGGTATACACTTACTACAATGTTACCCTATAATATTTTTCTTTTAAAAAGGAGAAAATGAGGAAATTGGGGTAATGATAGAACAAATAAGAAGGGGGACAAGCTTGAATAGTAGCCTGGGCCCAGAGAGTGTGCTGTCATTTAGTATTTAAAGAAAAGAGCGACTCGGAAGTTGCTTTCTTTAGGTAGTAAAGAAAATGCCAGTGCAGCAATTTCTCTAATGAAAAGATCGACATTTATGTTGAGATTGAGCTTGCTTGTTTGTTAGTGTGGCAGAGTCACATTGCACACAGCCCTGCATCTCAGCAGGCCCCAACTACAAGATTTACATTTCACAGGGAGAAACAGTCTTGATAATGAAATGATGCTTTGCAGAGATATGTGCAGGGAAGCACAGCTGGATTATGTAAATGTGATTTATCCAGAGCTGTAGTACATGGATCCTGTTACTCAGATGCTGATCTATAATTCACTGATGGCTCTTGTGATTTCACATGTATGTGCTCAGTGATTGGTATTAACTTCTAAGATCATTTATTTTTATGTGTGCCATAAAATGCTTTCATCAAAGTTAATATGTATCCCCTACATCTCCCCTGACAGCGTTTTATGATGCTTATCTCCAGCTTTGTCACCAGTCACAGTGACATTTTCAAAAGAGGAAGATTCCCATTGAATGCATCCCATTTAGCACCAAAATTTAGTGGAGAGGTCCTCAGGAACCAAAACGTAACACACAGTACCTATTTGCTCCATTACAGTGTGAGTGGTGCCCTTTCAGCTGGGAGAACGTTTTGTGTTTTTGCCATTATCTGGAAAAAAAGCAGAAGGATGGGAAGAAGAGTTTTGCAGAACAATTGATTGGTACCACTGCAGTAGCAGAAGTTTCTGAGCAGGCTGAGAAGCACCACAGAGCCTTCGCCTTTGTTGGGATTTGCTCCTGCCTCATTTGACCCATGTTGCATTCTTCGTGCTTCATCAGTTACCCATGAGAATGAGGACTCAGGCCTTTGTGCTTGCCAAAGTCAGGGGAAAGGGGTTGGCTTTCTGTCTTTTTCTTCTCCTTCTCCCCTTTCATTCTTACGAGGATCAGAACATGTATTTTTTTAGCCTGGTTTCCTTGTTAAACCTTGTGTCCCTGAGGGTGCTCTTTGCCATTTTCTCTGCAGTACCCTTCAAAACCCGATGACTTGCTTCAGCCAGGCTTTGCAGAACACTGAAGCCCTCTGAGGGATTCATTTTGATGAGGTTCGAGGAGAGTGCCTCAGGTAGAGGAGAGGGACCCGCACGTCTTCCCAGGCAAAGGACAGAGGTGGCTGTGGGCTCTGGTACTTGGATCCCTTTCCTGCCTGGGGCAGCAGCAGGGAGGTCTGCTGGGCTGGGGTTAATGTATGCTCCTGCCTGTGTGAAGGAGCACAAAGGGGACAAACTGAAATCCCTGAGAAATCATCTTCAACAACCGGCTTTTTAATTGCTGACAAAACACAACATTTTTCCAAGAAAACCCTGCTTAATCTCACCCTGAAAATTAATGTATTAGTGCAAATAACGTTTCTCCCCCATTAAAGTGATCTGTAAGCATGAAACAAAAGAATAAAACTTTTTTTTTTTTTTCCAGCTCATCACTTTGGGGAATTTCCTGATTGAATCGCTAAGTTCAAACAGAGAGAAAAACATGCTGACAGCATGTTGCTCTTTTATTCTGCTTTGTGCAAGTAAGAAGACTTGAGTATCTAAAATCCCCATTGTATTTTAGGAATGCAAGATAGGGTCAGGAATTGCAGAAAACAGAAGTTACCATTGTTAGTTGTTGACCTGTGAGCCTGTTCTGCTGATTTTTTTTGAACAAGTAGGCAGGCACTGACAAGTCATTGAAAGAAGAATTTTGCAGATGGTTTGAAAACTGTAGCCAGAGGTAAAGCTGAGAGCTAATGAGGCTTGTAAATACGTGAAAAACTCCAGAATGTGAATACATATTTAACTGATATATGTATGCGTATTTCTATTTGAAATACTGTAGTCCTTATGGAGTCTTTTTAAATAAAATGGTTTATAAATATTACAAGATCTGTTCTCTACCTTTTTTAAGAAGTATAATAAAGCAGGATGTGGTCTCAGCTTCTTCTAAACATCCAAAATGTAAAAGATTTTCAGGTTTTAATATCCACCTCCTATAGGAAAAAATGCATTTCAGAATGGAAGTTGTGAGCTAGGATAGCATAACAGGGCTACAGAAATATATTAAAAAATACTCAGACTAGTTCCAAAACTCACAAATCTGACTTCACAAACAGTAACAGGAAGCATAGGCATAGGTTTGGTATTGTCTGTTCTGCTCCTAGAGAAGCAGAGGCTTCCTAGTAGACAAATTAGTAGACTTCACAGTAGACAAATTAGGTGCTTCTCATTTCCCTTTCAACTTGAAATATCTTTCAGTTTGAAATTCTTTCCTTTGGGAAAAACCTCAACTTGGTAAGCACTTCAGCGGTTGGCACCTCAACTGAAAATGCCAATAAGGCTAAAACAGCAGGGATGTTCTGGTGGGTTGAAGGGCTGGACTCACAAGGGAAGGCTTATGCTACTGTAAATTCCACTTAAGTCTCAAAGAAAATTGCTTATACTGCTTATTGACTACAGGATAGTTGAAAGACATTATGCTTTGCCTTCTTTCTCCTTACCATCTGAGTTTTGAACAGCTTTTGGAGTTTGGTCTCTGGTTTCTGGGAGACTAAGAATGTGCAACTGGGCCAAGGACTCAGCTACGTTTTCCACATACTTTTATGGAGAATTTGCTGTACTTATGCATAACTCTTCATATGTTTTCTCATTCTTCCCCTTTTGCTTGCCTTCTGGAAGAACAACAGAACTGAAAAACATAGATGTAAAGGTCTGTCCTTGCCCAACAGCAAAGGTCTCCACTTGAAATTCTGAACCCTTTTCTTTGAATGGAATAATGCAGTGTTAAACCAAACTGATTTCCGTTTGCTGCTTCTGATGCTCTTGTTCTTCCCACACTACTAAAAGCCTGATATTTCACAGGTGGTGCCAGTGACAGTAACTGTTGTACCACACCTCTCTCTCCTTCAGTACATCTCTCTGCTCTTTCCCATTATTTGAGTTTCTGGTTGTACTTCTTGCTAGCAACTTATATAGCTGATAGTAGTAGATTCCAACTATGAAGTATACATTAACATGTAAAGCTTAATGAAATTTAAAGTTATTCCTGAATTATTCATTAATAATTTCCACCATTCCAGTGAATACTTGGAGGTTGCATGCTGAAAATTAGCTTCTGTATTTTTCTTTTTGGCAGATATGTTTATCTTGAGGCTCTTGCCGCCTTAATGAACAAAAGAACATATGAATACCGTAACAGTATCTGCAGGGTATCAGTTGGACAGATCCTCAGGTGTTTTTATCATTGTATCTCCATTGAAACGACTCCCCTACCCTGCCTTGTATTTGTACAAGGTATAGACCGTGACACTGGACTAAAGCAATTTGTCTAATGCCACACTGACAGTCTGTGGCAGAGGGAGGAACTGATCCAAAACACATGCCTTTACCATTGAACTATAATTTCTCTGGTTTCTTACTATATCTTATTATGTATCTGCTTTCCAAAATAACGTAATGTTACTCATAATCTAAAAGGAACCAAATCTGAAGCATGATTCATTGTCCTTGGCACTACTTAAAGAAAGCCATTAGTGTGCATATCACAGGCTCCATCCAGCTGCCACTGAAGTTTCTGTTAAGATCTCCATTTACTTCATTATGACCTGGAGCAGGCTTCAGGACTAAAAATGTATGTTGTCCATTTGGAGTAGCGTTCTGGTTTAACTAAGGCAGTTAGACGTGCAGTTTTTAAACAATGGAAGAAAGGAAAAAAAGCAAAATAATTACAACAGACATTTCTTTAATTATCTACTGATGTTTAATTTACAACAAGGAAACAAAGCTATTGGCTCAGGAAATCAATAAATAACATGTGAAGCCTCAGGAGATACACAGATGTTTTTTTTAAAAAAATAATCTTCTTTTCATTTTGTGTCTGTATTTCCTGTAGACCAAAACTGAAAATATTAAATAATGTGTCTAGAATCTTCCACAAGAAAGAATTCAGATGAGCATGAAGTGCACAAAATTTTAGAAATTTTTAACATCTGTGACAGTGTGCAATACTTAAAAAGACTCATCTAGTTGACACACGTGTCCCTCAAGTCACTAGGATTTCAGCTAAGCTGAAGCCTGGAATCCAGACATCAAAACTTGATAGATAAGATGTCTTACAATCCTGGCTGGTTTTACCCAATTCCTGGTCTTATTTTTTTGATGGGAAAAAGAATGATAAAACTCTTGTTCCTGTCACTGACTGTCAGCTGGGTCCTGCTATGAAGTTGCTATCTGAAATTCTGCCAGGAATATATGGCCAACACTTCTTGTCATGAAAGAATTTAGGATAAAATCAAACAATGATTTTTCTTTGCAAAAGGAACACGTTTTCATTACGAAACACGAAAAATGTCCATCCAATTAAGCTGTAGAAGTGGCTCAAAGCCATGATGCTTCTGTTTAGCTCCATTGGTGTACTGAAACATTGAGTATTGTATTGCTCTGTGATTATATCTAGGGAGCCATCAGCAACCTCAAACCATATTTCTACAAGGTGGGTTTTTTTGTTTTCTTTTCTTTGCTTGTTTGTTTTTCAGAAGACAGTAAAAAGTGTATAGAAATAACAAAACCCCCAAAACTTTTAGGGAGTGATGCTGCTTGCTTTGACATTGCTATAGTGATCAGCTGGTAAACTATAAGACCATCTTGCATGACTGGCCAAAGCGCTTCTACATGTTGTCTGCTTTAAACTGCTCAGGCCTGCATGCTTTCTGAAAAATCCCAAGAGCTGGAACCCAGCCTTCTGCAGTTAACCTGAATGATCTCAGAAATGTTGCTAAAATGAATTTCCTTCAATTCTTTATGCATGCTTTGTTGTGAATATTTTCTCCGAGTGTTCTTAAGAACCATTTATTAACTGACTGTATAAAGAAAACATTTCTGGAGAACAACCTAGGGAGCAGACAGGAAAACTCCACTTTAAACTGTGTTTAAAGCTTTGAAATTGTGAGCGTTAAGTGGCCATAGATCTTTTACTAGCTCTGGGAGCTGCAGTTGGTTTCATTCTGAAAAAGATTTCAGGCTGGAAAAGGTTTTCAGAACTGTAGGTATTCAATATATTGCCTGTATAATGTACCTTCAGCAAGCTTGCTGATGACACCAAGCTTGGTGGTGCGGTTGACAAGCTGGAGGGAAGGGATGCCATCCAGAGGGACCTGGACAGGCTTGAGAGGTGGGCTAGTGCAAATGGCATGAAGTTCAACCAAGGCAAGTGCAAGGTCCTGCACCTGGGACGTGGCAATCCCAGGCACAAATACAGGTTGGGCAGAGAATGGCTGGAGAGCAGCCCTGAGGAAAAGGACATGGGAGTGCTCATGGATGAGAAGCTCAACGTGAGCCGGCAGTGTGCGTGGCAGCCCAGAAAACCAACCATGTCCTGGGCTGCATCAAAAGAAGCGTGACCAGCAGGTCATGGGAGGTGATTCTGCCCCTCTACTCTGCACTCGTGAGACCCCACCTGGAGTACTGTGTCCAGCTCTGGAGTCCTCAACACAGAAAGGACATAGAACTGTTGGAACAGGTCCAGCAGAGGGCTGTGAAGATGATTTGAGGGATGGAATGCCTCTCCTATGAGGACAGGCTAAGGGAGCTGGGGCNAAGGGAGATTTAGATTGGATATTAGGAAGAAATTATTTATTGTGAGGGTGGTGAGGCACTGGAACAGGTTGCCCAGAGAAGTTGTGGATGCCCCATCCCTGGCCGGGCTGGGTGGGGCTTTGAGCAACCTGGTCTAGTGGGAGGTGTCCCTGCCCATGGCAGAGGGGTTGGAATTCCATGATCTCTGAGGTCCCTTCCAACTCTAAACATTCTATGATTCTATGATAATAGCCAATAGCAAAGTTGTTGGTCAAGATAATATAAGGATAACATTTAAATTCATTAATGTCAGTTACCAGCCTACTGCTAATGATCAGAAGAGATCAGCAGAAAATGGTTTTGTAAATAGGTTTGGGAATTGCATACAGTTTCACTGTTTTTCCTCGGTGTTTTTGAACAAAAAGCAAATCCTGAAGAATCCCTTGTTCAGAGCAATGTATCACGTGGCTTCGTGCTTTCAGATAAAATGTGCACAGACATTATAGTGTTCATAAATCATGATCAGTTGTGGCAGATGTATATTCCCTCTCGCTCGATTTAAAGGGAAATGATGATCTGATGGTGATCTCAGCTTTTTCGTGTTTCAGTAAGCTTGGCTCTTTAAAGCATAAGAAACATAGGCTTCAACCAACATGATACTCTGGCCATTCGTGGCTGTTTCAGTGGCATGTATATTTATTCAACACTTCTACAGAGAATAAAATATTTTTATTTCTTTCCAGCTGTTTCCTTCAGAATTTTATGGAATTATTATCGTGCTTGTTTTAATTAGTTCATTTCATCCTCTGAATAAGAACAGTCCGTGTGACAGAAGACAACACTGGAAATTTTGGCATTGCAATGGCTTTTTTCTCCTCATTAAGTAGATATTTATGCCTGTTTTGGGGAGGAAAATAGACTGCTGTCCATAACTTTTACTTTTGATTTTTTTTTCTGTTGGCCAAAAGAATCTTGCACGTGTTAGGTCCTGGCCTGATTGTTTGTCATCTAGTTTTTCTGTCAGTTTCTCATAGCCCAGCTGGCATCTCTTTAACCCACCACAAATAATGTTTATTCTACTTCATTTTCAAAGTCTAATAAACTGTAACATCACAGACCCTTCCTGTTTATCTTCCAAAAAGTGGTGTTTCACTCATATCTAGTCGCTGGCCTTACAATGAAGCTGAACAGCTCATTGAAATACAGCCCCGAAAATCAAGGATTACTTGTGTATATTTCATTTTAGTACAGACAAGACTGACATTTTTGCTGCAATTGTTTGATCTCTAAAATGGAGAATATTTATTTATTAATTTTACTGAAACCCAAACTCATAAATGTTGTTGAATGCATTCCTTTGCAGATTTTTTTTTTCCTGAAGTGGTTACAAAAGTGACTTTGGTTCCTGAATAAGATACAGTACTTACTCCTGTAATCCTAAACTTATGCTCCTGACAGCTGGGGAGCTGGAGAAGAACAGCGTTCTCTTTCTCTGTCTTTCTCTCCTTGGCAACTCTTACTTGTGCATGGTGGAAACACCAACAAGAGCGTATCTTTCAAATGACACTCTCAGCTCAAGCAAAAATAAGAGAAAGGAAATTCAGTAGATTAAAGGAAGAGACTATTTATCATAATATAATATAATATA
>VZRU01003295.1:0-47885 GCA_013398155.1 Pedionomus torquatus | reverse complement strand
GGGTTGGAGCTCGATTATCTTCAATGTCCCTTCCAACTCTAACCATTCTATGATTCCTTAACAGTAAATTATTCCATTAGAATTTTAGCAAAGTTTAGTTTTTTAAAGGCTCAAGAAATGAAAGTTAATAACTTCCAGTCCCACCCTGAAAATTAGAAAGATTTCTAAGACCAAGTGAATAAGGGGTCATCTAGCAGATGAGTGAAAGCTTTAGAAGACTTACACTGGAAGCTTGATGTCACATTTGGCACTAGACATTTTATATTTTCTTCACAAGACGTAGATTCATACAAGCGTGTGCTAACTCATTTAGTACTTAAAAATGTAGAACAAATTTCATTTGTAGGTAGCCTTGACTCTCCAGGAATTCAGCTCTCACCTCATGCTTGTCAGCTGGGGCCTTTTCAGAAAGAGAGACATTTTCTATGGTAAATGCCTACCAGTGAACCTATCTATACCTTGCTAAAATATATTAGTTTAACATAAACTAGGAAAAACCTAGGCTGGTCAAAACCAGAGAATGGTCTTTCACCCAATAGCTAGTCTCACATCTGGGTTGTGGCAAATAGTCTGGAGTTGATATGCCTGGCTCTCACAGATGTGTAAAATCAGACTTTGTCCAACCTTAGAGATGATGAGAGATAATAAATTTTACTTACAATTTCACAATTTCAAGTACCTACTGCACTTCCTGCTTTTTTCTTCATGTATCTGCCTGCATATTTACATGCTCCTTGTCTCTGGTTTTGGGGTACCTGCTAGATATATAGAGGCTTGTGGCACAAAGCCCACAAGTTCAGATGCCATGCATTAGGCAACAGTAACAGGAAAAGTCATGACTGCCAGGAAGTAAACTATTTTAACCAAGTATCCACAATGGCATTTTGGAGTACCAAAAAATTTAGATTAACATTTTATTTTTTTAAAATCTTTTATGGTTTTGGTTTGGTTTTATTTTTTTTTTTCTAATTTATTTCTGCGTTTACAGCTTCAGAAAGGCATTTTTGAGAGAAGCAAAGAGTCTGTGGCAGTTCTCGGAATAAATTCAGATTTCCTGGCTGCAAATCATGTCTTTTGACCACAAAACTTTTTCCTTCTCAGAAAATCCAATTTTGCCCTGGCTTGTATCCTTTATTATGGCTTTATTTNGGTGGCGTGGGGAAGGGGAGTGGGGGTGGATTTAGCAATAACTACAGTTGTATTTCATATTTGTCCTTCCAGTATGTGACTGATGCCATAACTGCTCTTTCGTTTTAACAGTCATAAGTATGTGCATTTTTAAAAGATGTAGAGGTATTTAAGTATGACAAGAGGTCCTTCAGATATCAGCTACCATTTAGATTTTTAATGTGTCATTGCTTATGTAAGGAGTGAAACCTGTGTAAGAACACTCAATAGAACAAGTAGGCTTTCATTTTTAATTGTTCTGATTTGTGTGTGGTTTTTGTTTAACTTTCTTTCTTTATTTTTTTCTTTTTTCTTTTTTTCTTTTAAAGGAATCATTTTTGGCTTATTATACTTATTAATGGTGTGTCTTTCACCTCATGGTGAAATATGAGGAGGAAAGTGCTTCGCTACTGTCATCTTCCTAGATACTAACAAGTGGTTTTCTGTTGAAGTTCTCAAAGTCCTGAACTATGTGAAATATTCTTAATATATAATACTGTCAAAATCTTCAGGTGCTTTTTTAGAGTCTGTTCTCAGTGTAGAGCTCATACATGGAAGGATGATTAGTAACTTAAAAGAGTTGATAGTCTTCCTTTGCAGTTAAGCATTTAAGTACTAAGGAGAGATATAAGAGCTATGCAGGTGTCCTTTAGTTTTGGATTTCAGCACTGTTTACAGGTCTTTTCTGGTGTGCCTTGCTCTATAAATACCTGGAATTTGCTGTAATATTGGAGCAATAATAATGGTGCTTTTCTCTTCTGCCATGTTCTGTCTCCTCAGTGCCTATTTATGTTGTTCTGGCAAGTATAGCAGTGAACACATTGCCGGCAGGCTAGTGTGTATTATGGGTAGGATTCCAAGTCAAGGCTACACAATATTTATTTTGAATTTCATGGTCAGAGTTATCGTCCAGCTTTTCTGAGCTGCTGTTACAAAAAAACCATATTTTTCCTTTCATTTCAAGGTGGTCATTTGCATTCATATAGCAAAAGCTTGCCTTGAAATGTGAACTTTAAAGGACAATGGTCTTTCATATATTAGCATGTTTGAGTACCCGGCTACATTTGTCAACAAGTTGGAAATACACTTGTTATGCAGCCACTAAATAACATATTTGAAATTATAAAAAAATTAAGTTATGAAAAAGTTAAGTAGAGAATCACTGTTCTCCCAACTCCTGGAAGTAAATGAAAGATCACTAGTGCATTGGGCTAGGGCTGTTAGGTACTAATAAAGACATTTTAATCCTTTCATCTTCTTAGAAAAATTACACTTCTCTTCATTTGTCCTATCTTTTTTACCATATTTATAACTGGAATGTTACAGTGTGGGGCAGGGACTCTGCAAAAGATTCAGCAAAATGGTGCTTCTGTTTTCACTGGAACTTTTAGACCTGAGTTCAGCATATTTTTAGTTAGTAACATTGAGTATATAACCACAGCTCTTTCTGTGGTAGGCTTACTGATTAAGGCAGGTACTCTGTAGTAATTAAGAGAGTGGAAGGGCCTGCAGACTTCATACCCAGGGCAGTGTAGCATGCACGTACTTTTACTCTCCCATTCTTTGGAGAACAACAAATCGGTTGATTATTTTCTGTGCTGTATGTCTGATGTGAAAATGTTGTTTAAAGTAAGGAGTTGAATGCAAAACAACAGATGTAATTTGTTATTGTGCACAAATAGATGTGATAGAAATAACTCCCTCGAAATAACACGTGGTGGATTCATGTGAGACGTGGCAAATACACTAAATGTGCTTGCGAGGAAATGACCTCTGTAATTCATTTGAATTGCACCTTTCATCCGTTATGAGCAAATTTGTCAGAGAGATAATTCTGTATCCCCAAATCTTCAGCATGCTTCTGACACATCCTTTCAACTCTCACTTTTTTGCTTGTTTTTCTCATTCTGTTTATCTAACAAAAGGAGGGATTAAGAAGAAAAGCAAAATATGTTTCAGATAAAGTATAGGATGCAAATATTGGACCCATGATGAGGATTGGAGAAGAACAGGAGTTCAATTGAGGCTCTGTGCCTGCTTGTCTTATTTCTGTCTTATTCAACTTTCATTTATTTTAACAAAACCTGCTGTAGTTATAACATCGCATTGTTTTATTTCACAAACAAGGATCAAACAAGGGCTGATATGATTCTGTTAACAATCTTTAATTTTTTGGTGTTCGTCATACTTCACTTCTAAACTGAGCGGAAGAGAGAAACTCTGAGAAGATAAGCTCACATAAAGAAGCTGGAAGAAGCGTCCCTGATTGAAACATCACTTTCCTCCTTTTTCAGTGCTATGTGCAGGAAAGTTTCTTCAGAAAGCTTTCTAGCATAACACTTGCAGACAAAAGCTATGGCATCTTAGCTTTGGTCTTCATTAAATTCCTTTATATAGACTTGGATTATTCAAACAGGAAAACCTATTATTTCATAATCGTAAAGCCTTTTCTCATTCAATTGAAAGGTTTTGTGGTTATTGTTAAATTAATTTATTATTTCCTATTCTTAGACATTAATTTTCCACCTTTAAGTGAAAACAGACAAGTCTAGTTCAGTCATACAAAAAGTCACTTTGGGTCTTCCAAACCTGCAGTAATGTGTCCTTATCACACATTTCCCAGTTTAGAAATGGGTTTCTAACTCTGCTCTGGTTATACTGTGTTGTTTTTTCAAAAATAACTGGGATCACTGTGTGGTCTTTCCCAGTGGCTGTGGAGAGGCTGTTGCAATAATCCCTGTCCCTATCAGCACACCAAGCTCCTGCTGCTTGGGTGATTTGCTCAGTTATCTGGGAGCTGCGGTGCTGAAAACAGCCACAGGGCCAGTCTTAAATGTTGGTGTTGGTGAAATAACTGTGTTTTTCTTTTTTTAAAATTACATATAACCCAAGCAAGTCAAACTACTAGCTTATTCTTTTCAGAGGCTTCAAACTTAGTTCGTAGGGCAGCTCTGGTTGGAAGGAACTTTTGAAAGTAATCTAGACCAACCCCTTGCATAGTTGTAAGCTATGAACCTACATAAAAACCCAATTCTTTGAGTTTTGTTTTTTCTTCTTTATTTTAAAATACGTATTTTTCTTGGATCCTATCTGGTGATATAAAGCACCTTATTTCAGTAAGCTTACAGAAACCCTTCAGCTAATGTAACTTTTCCCATGTCTATAAAAATCCAATTTATGTGTGTGTGACTTAGCAAAGCTGACAATTACAAAGATTTGTTGTATGTTTATTTTTTGAGCCTCATCCGCTCGCTCTTTCATTCAAACTGGAACCTTTTGTGTCTCATAATATCATCAGGGAAAAAATAATAAAATACGACTTTGACAATATCATATGATGATCTAAAAACACTTATCCTAACCATTAACTACACTTATGTGGTGGGATGTATATAAATTATACTTAAAGTAATGGATTTTAGAAGGCAAGATGACTAGAGGGTAGAAATACATTTCTTTTGAGGTTGAATCTGTAAGTCTCTTTTTGGAAGATGTGTTCTCTTTTATATGTAATTATTTTCCACTGAACTGCACTACTAGTGAAAAGTGTTAAGTAATGTTTCTCCTAAAAATAACTTTACTGTAGAAACAGGTATTTGTATTTTCAGAATGGTGTGGTAGTGCTTTTGGTTTTACTGTTTGTCAAATACCACTGTCTCAGCGGGAGAGACTTCAGGAATCTGCTGGGTTGTCTTGTATCTGAGTATTTATCTCTAAAGACAGTGAAGCACAGATCATTGCACATCTATGTTAATTACAGTGTGATTAATTTATCTGTCTGTTAATTGGGTGTGTGATGTGTTGTGTTCCTTGATAGTCTTGTAATTCTGCTAGTGCCAGATGCCTGTCCTGGAGTCTGGAAGAACTCTCTTTACTGGTGCTTAAAGTATCTGGTGCATCCACAACCACATTTCATGGATCTACTAAGTGCAGTGATTGAATCCAGCTGTTTAAATTTGAATTCTGTGTCTTGCTATTATTTGCCAGCCACTCACCATGAGAGCTGGGCAGGAAACAATTTTCCCATCCCATTAAAAATCTCAGGGATAAAAAAAGAAAAAAAAAAGCCAAAAAAAAAAAAGAGTATTTTAAGGCTCTTCCCCAGAATGGACCCCCAAAATAGCTTGTCCTTATGACAGTCACTTCAAATGAGGAGATTCAGATTCAAAACACCAAGCTGGATATCTTAATGAAAAGTTTATCTTTTTGAATAAATCTATTGGAACAATATTTTCCAGACGATAATAATTTAATGTACCAAATTTCTAACTATTTCTATGCATCAGAGCCACTATTTGCACATTGATCTGTCCTAGTTGCAAAGGGTAATTTATTTTTTTTCCATTTGAGAGAATGCCAAGACTGTGGGTAAAGTAGTCATTGCAAACTGATTTCCCTCTAACCACTTCACATCATCCACGCTTCACATAATATCATTTAATATATCTTCTAAGAGTGCGGATGAAATTTAGTGCCTCTTTTTCCTTTGTAGTCACTATCAGAGACCCAAATCTAATAGGAACAGTGGGTACGTATCTATTCTCATAGTGCTTTTTTCCAAAGGGGTGGATGTAAACTTGTATCTACCTCCTCCTATTACCCACCTAAGTGTCAATTTTGGCTTTAGTTTTAGTGCTTCATTTTTTTATTCATAGTATTATACTTCATTGTACTATTATATTTCTAATGCACTATACAACAAAAGTGCATTATTCTAGATGCTATACCAGCATAGTAGGTGACTCTTACAGCCTAAAACTGAGGGTCTAAGGATCTGAAGTCCTACTGTATTTAATCCAAATCCCTACTCTAGTGTATAACTCAAAAGGTCTGCTCACTGGAAATTTTGACCATGCTCTATGGCTATGGAGGTGTGCTGGCTTTTAAGAGAATGGGAAAAGAGAAGAAAGGGAAAGAGTAACTTATTTTATTTTTCTTTCCCTCACTGAGGTTGCATATATGTATATACTCATACAACCAGGTAACTGAGCCCTGCAGATTTTCACAGGGCAGGTAAGCAACTGGTTGTACACTAGGACCACTGCAACCAGTTATCTAATGCTGCTTCAGGATGTCCTTGTGAGCAGGAACAGCTTTGGTGAATGCAGTGCATGCCTACTTTGGCACAGAATATGATTCTGTCCCCTCTGAATGCAATAATAAGGCTTCCAGCTGTTTTTCCCACAGCTGAGATTTTATCTATTGGCTTTCAGGCATGTGCTTAGAGTGTGAGTCTCTTCATTCCTCCTAAACTTTTCTTTGTAGTGCTACAAAGGCAGACAGTGTGATATTTGTCAAGAAGCTGCTAGTACTGGGCCAGTCTATATGAAGAAACTGTACTGGCATGTCTGGCTCTTGGGCATCTGGCAAATTACTAAGGACTGGGTAATACTGCTTTACTCTGTCAGTGCAGCTCTTGGGCGTTCAGCCCATCACCTTTCTCTCTTACTGGAGGCAGTATGATTTGTTGAATGCGGTTTGAATGTCTTATTAAATTGTAAGTGAATCCTTTAAAGATGAAATTCTTTATAGGCAAAATGACTAGATAATTTCTACATACTATAAATCTCTCTTCTGATTTATGGTTATTCCTGTTTGGTTTTTGAAGATCAGCAGTAAAAGGAACGCAGCAATGAACAGCTTTTTTTGATACTTTCCTTGACTAGTGGTGTATAAATAATTTCTGAAAGATACTATTAACTTCCCTGGTGGGTCAATAAAAATGCTAAATAATTCTAAAGACTGCAAATGGCTCTACCCACCAATTTATTTCTTATAATACCAATAATAGGGCCTGGTAGCTTTATGATTATTTTCTCTAAGTAATTCAAAAACAAGAAGAATATCAAGGTATAAGTGTGAGCTATAGACCTTGTAGGGTAATCTTTTTCTCATATATTTCTTTTATTTATAGGCTGAAAGGCTTTTTTATGATACTCCTCCACATCTTAGCTGGGTATCTCATAAAGTTTAATGGCTTCTTCCTAACAATGGTTATCTTTTGAGGGAACAATATCTCCATTATGAAGACAGGTAAAGAAAGAACAGTGAGCTCAGGATTACCCAAGGTCACGGTGGAAGCACACAATAGCAATAGAGGTGGAGTGCAAACTTCAAAATGGTGAATTAATACCTAGTGTCTCTCTCTGCACAATATCCTTTCCACTGCAATACACTGCTTATTTATAAGAGCATCATCACATATTGTGAGATTTAGCTTTGTGTTAATGGCAAGGCGCCTACGATTATTTCTCTTCTCCCAATGGTCTTTGAAACTGTGCTCGTCAGTACCCCAAAACGTCGCCTGTGAGACATTCTTGTTGTCACAGTCGCTATTCACAGGGTAGAAATGCGCAGAAAAAAGGTTCGTCTGTATGAAATAAATCCCCGTGATGGAAAGGGACCTCCAGCTGTTAGATGTGTCGGGCTGGTTCACTGCATGATCCAGCATAAGCAGAGCTGACTTCCAGCCTCCTAGCACAATGCGTGGTGCGTGGGGTCACCCTCTGGCTCCCCTGCCCCCTGCTCCCAGGCCACTGGGCTGACCTCCTCCCTCAGGGAGCGTGACCCCTGCCAGCCCAGCCAAAATGGGCTCAGCGGACCCCCAGCCGGAGTGCGAGGCTCAGAGCACAGCTTTCAGCAACAGAAATGGTAATGGGAGAAAACATTTGTCTTTGGAGGCACCCCTACCACCAAAGAGTATATTCAGCTCCATTCTTATTTAAATAGGGTGCATATTCAAGTCTTCACTTGTTTTAAAGGCTCTGTGAGACCTCTGAGGAGAGAAAAACAGAAGCATGCTGTCAAGCTTCCCTGGCAAGTAAAAGAAAAATAAAGGGATGCTTATTCTGCTGTGATGTAGAATATGTATTTTCAGTGATGTATACGCACACATATATGTATGTGTATATATATGTGTGCATAGTAAGTCCACATGTGCAGAGAAAGAAATATGTGCTCCTGTAGTTCACCATCAGCAAACAAATGAGATGTCTGAGTTATTTGATACAGGTAATCTGTGACACTAGAAAGTTTCTTGTGTGATAAATAGAGTCGCTTAAGTAACTTCATTGAATTCAGTGGAACTATTTGTATGAACGAGCGGTGCCAAGTTAGTCCCACCAAGCGGTTACTATGTGGGCTGAAATGACACACAACTGAAAACCAACAAATTTTGCATATTTTATATATAACTTGCTTTAAGCATCTCCAATATTGTTTCCATTACCTCATGTGGAAAACAAGTTAATTAGCTTCGTTATAGAAAATTGGACACTTCCAGGGCACAGTACTTAAAATGTTACTTCTCCTGTTATGGTATGCATGAAATTCTTATGGTTCCAACTGAATTTCATTTAGAGATTTACAGTCTGAGAATTAGATTAGTATGTTGTCCACATCCTTGAATAAGAGAGGGTATGTAAGAAGGACCAAAGGGCCTTGAAATGTGATGCAATTTACTTCTGGACATGAAGGCTTCAATCCAGCAGGTCGCTTCTTGGAGTTAGTGTGACCCTGGCCAGTGTAAGTGCTCTGTGTAAATTCTTCTGTCTCTTCTTCAACCTCCACTCACATGCAGACCTGGGAGAAATCTGTTCATCAAGAGGGAAAAAAACAAACCAAACCAACAACAACGACAAAAGATGTATCGCCTTAGAAGAGAGGTAGGGAAATGGTCAAAGAGACAAGGAAGAGGTTGGTAAGTGTGTATTTTCTTGTTAGGGGTTAGCGCAATTGGCAGGGTGTATATATTCATCTTATTTTTCACCTTAATAACATTGTAGCTTATGCCTAGCCTTGAAGAATAATTTGTTTTTAAATAATTTAACAGAGCAATGGCAGAGTAAAGGGATGGAGATGGTATGCAAAATTGTTTTACATGCTACACATGAAATATGATGTGCCTTAGCTGCTGTTGACAATTACTTTTTAAAGCTCATTCTCTCAAGGATTTTGTGATTTATTTTTTATGTTCTTTAAGGCTACACTTGTTGTGACAATTCTTCTAACATATTCACTCATGTGTAAATAAATGTAGATAAAACTATGAAATCATGAGTGCTTCTGATGTGTTTTAGTTTCTGTTACTTTTTTGTCTCTTACTATCAGCATAACAGTGTGGCTGAGGTAGGAAGGGACCTCTGGAGGTTATCTGGTCCAGCCACACATGCTTAAGCAGGGACACCTAGAGCCAGTTGCTTAGGACTGTGTCCAGGTGGCTTTTAAAATATCTCCAAGGTGGGAGACTCTAAAACCTCTCTGGGCAACCGGTATTAGTGCCCTGTCACCCTTGCAATGCTTCCTGATGTTCAAAGGGAACATCCTGTGTTTCAGTTTGTGCCCATTGCCTCTGTTCCCTGCACTGGGAGAGCCTGATTTCATCCTCTTTGCATTCTCCTTTAAGGTATTTATGTATATAATGAGATCCCCCTGAGCCTCCTCTTCTCCAGGCAGAACAGTCCCAGCTCCCTTGGTGTTTTCCCATAGGAGAGATGCTCCAGTCTTTTAGTTGTATTTCTGTCCCTTCACTGTACTTTCTTCAGTAAGCCCGCTCCTCACATTGGGGAGCCCAGAACTGGACCCACAGCTCTGGATATGGCTACACCAGCCTGGCTAGAGAGGAACATGGAACACTTGTTCCATCATAACTGGGGCTTGTTCTAGTTTGCCTGAAAACTTGAAGTGGCCCTGATTTGGAGGGTCTGCCCAAATGTCCCAGCTGTTTTCACAGTGTTCTGCCATGGTTCTCAAACAAGGCAAATTTTTGAGGCAGTGATAGGCTGAGATAATGAAAACTGATTAAAAGCCAGCTGTAATTAGGTGCGCATTAGGAGTTTTTACTAAGCTTCCTCTTCATGTGCCAGCCCTGGGGAAAGGTCCAGTACTAGCTGAGCAGGTGAGAAAACATGCTGGTGAGACATGGAAGACACAGGAAGCCCCTTAAGCCACCCAGTCATGATTCAACATGGTTGGCATGGAAGTCAGTATGTATCATCCTTCTGGCTCCAGGGGGAAAAGGGAACAGGCCTTAATGCCCTCAGAAAGCGTAACAATTGTTGGCATGTCAAAACTTTGATACTCAGTTTAGTTGCAAATGAATTCAATATTTATATGCAAATTAAAGCTGACCTTTTCATTGTACAGAAGTGCTGTAATTGTTTAAACTCTGTGAAAAGCTGCTGCGTAGGGCAATTGGGATTTCTTACCACATGATCAAGGTTGATTTTTATGTCCCCCTTTTTGCTAATCTAAGATGCCTCAGAGAACTGTGTATATGTCGGGCTACATTTTATTGTAGAGCTTAATTGCTGCAAAGGATGATCTATCTGCTAGAATTTTTGTTCCCATTAATAAACTCTCCTGGTAGTTATATAAACATTTGCTGTAGTCCATTAATGAAAAGTATGCTTGTGCAGGTGTTGAGGTACCACAATAAAATTTTAGTAGTCAAGAGGTTGTTTATTGTACTCAGTCACATATTCTCTTGTACTCCCAGGTATTGAGACTGAAAAGGAACAAATGAAAAACCAAGATTAGAGCTCTTTAAAATAAGAAATAAAGTCAAGGAAAACGTTTTTAGCCAACATGCCTTTTTTTTTCAGTTGCAAAATAATACATGATTAATGTAGAGGAAATAATATTATTTCTCTGAGCAGACTCTCCACGATTTTTTATTTATTTTTAATTTTTTCACATAACAAATGCTGTTGTCATAAAAACAATGGAAACCAAGAATTCTTGACAACTCATGTTAGGTCTGGTAGGCTTGAATGTAAACTGAGCCGCCCAGAGAGAGTTGGTGAAAGAGTTTACTTGCTGTAATTGTAATAAAGGAAATTTAAAAACCACAATCTGTTTCAAGTCAAAAATGAACAACTGAATATTGTCTTAAACATTTTTTCCCCTGTTCTTGGCATGCCTGTGCTCTTTAGGCAAGTGGTGCTATGGAACTTGGGATACAAATGCTGTTTATTTTAGATAAGAAAAAACAGTGTCTTTTATTCTGAACTCTTCAGTCCATTAACTCAAAGCTTGTAGTTTCCGAGTCTCTGCTTTGCAGTGGAAGAAAATAAAATGTGAAAGCTAGGAATAAGTCATAAGCATGGAGCAAATAATATAATCTGTTTGTTTTTGATGTTAGGCTTAATTTGGTAAACTTCACATGGCTAATGGGTTTGATATGATGGTAAACACATTTGAATATTTTAGGCAATCTTTGTTATTTTCCTCAGTCTAACATTTATTCCACCAAAATGGCATTCTCTGACTATCATGACACTTTACCTGTTACAATATCACAGAAGCGTAACAAATTTTTTTTAAAGAGAATGTCTGGAGGGAGGTGTGAACATTGTGGCTGGTGTTAACCTTTCATTTAAAACCTAACAATAATGCCATTATTATTATTGTTATAGTATATTTTCATTACCTTATCATTTTTGATGTAAGCAAAACACGGACTTCTAAATGTCTTGCATATGTAATATCAGGGGGTTTATTAGTTTTCTTTAAGGTGGTATGCTGGCTAGCGTATCTACCAAGTGACTTTATTCCCGAAGGACCTGTCTGCACTCATGACCGTGCTCACAGTTTTGCACAGTTTAACCATAGGAGGGAGCCTCTCCTCTTTCGAAGTTACACAGGAAGATGAAATCACAAGCACTTGGAGGTATCTTCCTACCACTTTGCATTTAGAAGTGCATATACTATTTTTTTTTTCCTATAAGACTGGTCCACTGCAGTTTCAGAGGCAGGAATATTTATTTGGGAGCCAAACCTGCTAGTTCCAGAAAGCTGTGCAGAAGCACACTATCAAACCCTACTCCCAACAGATGGCAAGAGTGTAACCATATGTGAACACGAGTAGGATTCCGTCTTTATTAGAAAATATCTGGGTTGCATAAATATCTGCCAGCGTGACTGCAGCTCCTACGGTAACAAGTGGTTGCTCAGCTGATGCTGTACAGGTTGTACTCTAGCCTTTCCCATGGCATCTCTGCCTTCATTACAGACAACAGTTACTGCACAAGTAAACATTTTGGTTGTTGTCCTTTTATTATGATCAGATTAAGTTTGGCTTTAGCACCAAGTTTACAGAGTTCAAAGCAGAATTTGTGTTTTACTGGAGTGGATTAATTGGAAGGAGACCTGTGTGTTGAGTACATTTTAAATATGTTTGTGACTGCATTTATTACATTGAATTGTATCAACAAGCTGATATAAGAGAGAGAGAAATGAATCTGTTGAATTCAAAACCACAAAAAAAATGTGGAAGGGAAATATATCATTAGAGATGAAAAAATGAAGAATCGTTAGAGAAGCTTGATCAAAAGAATGCCTGAAAATGACTGATTATTACGCCTTAATACCTAAATTTAATTTTAAGTAATTCCATTTTTTTTAATCTGTACAGTTGAGACCTGATAGTTACCCTTAAAGGTTTTAGGTGGTCAGAAATTATTTCTCAGGTTACTTTTGCTTGGTGATTCAGGTTGGGTTTTCCCTTTGTGGTGAGCAGAGGTTTCTCTGGTGCTTTGACCATCAGGCCTGCCCTCCCCTTCCGTGTCTTACAAGTCTTAGCTGGGGCACTGGAGCTGAAATGGCGTCAATGAGAGACAGCGAATACTGCCGAGATGCCACAGAGCCAAGTAATGCTTGCCGTTCCCGGAGTGAGAGCTCACAGTAGACTCAGATGGGAAAGTGGAGTTTCACTTAGACTGACCTGTTTCTTCAGCCTCACAAAGATGTTTTTCCAAGTTTCTCCCCTCATTACTCCAGTTCTGGGCCATATTATTGCTTTCTGAATCCTCTGCCCACTCAATGTATTCTCTGAAATCTGTCCTGCATAACAGCAGGTTTATCTTATATTATTCTGAACAAATAAAAAGAATCCCACACTTTCTCATAGCAAGAGCAGTGCACGGTATTAACTCAGGCGTTTCTCACACCTAATATTCTACTACTTTCCTTGCGTACATTATTGGATCATGTCCAGATAAAGTCATATGTTATTTTTTCTTGTCATGTGAATGTGATGATAACTCCTGGGAGGAATCCTTAATGAGGGGACAAATCTGCAACAGTGCTTATGTTACAGCTCAGTGCTACAAATTCTTGTTCATATAAGTAGATTTCTTGTATGGAGTCTGATTAACTGTAAGATATTGATGATGTCTGTGTTTGCAGTAGTTTGCAGGGCGGTTTCCCGTAAGCTATTTATACCATATGTTGGTGTGCCACTTTATGCTTTACTTCTCTTCCTATTTCCCAAATGCACCCAAGTTAACTATATTAATTTTTCTTTGTTTTGGAAAAATGGGCGATAATACCACTATGTAAATCATTGTGTATATGTTTTCACTGTAGTAATATCCAAAAGTTGTAATTCCAACTCTGCTGCAAGTCTTTAAATTGCAGGGAAAATATATGTGTCTCCTCCAAAGAAATTAACAGCCTGAGGCTTCAAGCCTAGGAATTTTTTATGCAGATGTTTGTCTTTAAATACTGAAGGGGTTACAAAAATCTCGATGGCTGGCCTTTCGAAGGCATTTCAGTCTTCTCAATGCCTAAGTCTTTGTGCCTGCTCCTATCAGTCTGTCTGCAGCACAGTTGTGATAGCAAAATCTGATCAATCTAAAAAATTTCAGGGAATGTCTGTGGTATGGAAGTGTCCTAATCCCAGACTACCTGCTCATCCCCAGGCTTGTGCACACAGGGCTCCAGAGGATGGTCTGGATTACGGGTATTTTCGCTCACTGTCGAGGAGCAGTACCCCACCGTCCAAAATAATGGTGTTGGCTCATTTCTTGCCAGTCCTTCTCTGACAGGCATGCCATGTACACCAAAGCCTCTGAGAAGGTACTTGGAATGTTTCTGCCTATTTCATAAAAAATGACATGTGTCTTGATCCATACAGTTCATGGATGGAGGAGGGATGAAGATCTAACCTTGTACAAACTACAGGCAGTTCCTTCCATTTGCTGCTTTCATTTTACTCTTCTATCAAACTTTAGGAATTCTGACACATTTACTGCAGTTCTCAGACTAGATGCACCACCATCAACTGATGTACTTTGAAGTTCTAAGCCAGATATCCTAAGTTTCACACACACACTCCTAATGTAAACCCAGCTGCACTGCTGAATCCTTGCTTTCATCCAACTCAGACACAAAAGCAAAGAAAGAGTGGCTTTAGACTGAGCTGGTGGAGATCAAGCCTGAAGGGAATCCTATCAGAAAACCCTTGTCAAAGTGAAACATTGATTCTTGCTGGAGTGACTCTATTAATCTGAATTTCTTATTTCTTTTCCTTTTACCTGACTACCTTTATCATAATTACTAATCGTTCTTCCTTCTCACACCAGGTCTCTCCTCTTCTAGGTTGCAGAATTACCACTATGTTGCTTACTCAGAAGACATCCTGTGAGGTAGCTAAAGAATATCCCTGAAATTCAACACATTTAAGTTACAGGCTGGCTGAGCACAGATCATTCAACAGCCTTACCTTTGAATGGTAAAGTTTTAAAATAAATTGACTGTGTTAAAGAGCCGGTTAAGAGGTGTGATTTCTAGGGCACCCATTGACTAATTATGGAACTTAAGCTTCTTGATCAAATGCTTGAAAGTCAGATGATGTGTGTACCCCTAGATGTGCATTTTCTTCTGTTTATAAACATTTGCAACCTCCTTTTTCTACACTGCCTTTAAGAATTACTGGGAGTTTCCTTTGAAGAGAAGGTAAGCAAACAAAATCAAAGAACTGCAGTGGATTGCACTAATCAGTCACACAGTTTAGCAAACCTTAAAGTTTAGTTTTGTTGGAACCTTTTCCAATGCAATTGCCCACACCTCTCTGCTTGCAGAGAATGTTATTTGAAATGCACTTACAGTCACTATTAAAAATGTAGAGCTACTATCCAAATGACCTTACCTTATGCTTTTTGTTAATCCAAGAAACAGAGAAAGGAAAAAATGCTGTGGAAAAAAGGTGGTTTTGAGAGATGGTAGAGATAAAGAAGGACATGATTGTGAGCAAGAGGAAGCAAAGTAGAGGAAAAGCTATGTACCAGAGTGTGTAAGCCTGATGATACTTCCTAAAGCTCAGACTTCCTTCAGGCATTTGTCATGAGTTAGTCTGAAAGTTACGTTTTACTACAAGAATGAGAAAAATGAGCTCTTCAATTTTTTAGTGCCTGTTGTTTTAAGAAATCAGTCTTATTGTAAGATATCTTTTTTTTTTTTTCCCTATGCAAACTCATTTTAACACTTTCCCAGTACAAGAGTTGTTACTTTTTTCAAGTTTCACTCTCTTTGACAGGTAGAGCGCTTGTTTGTGTGTATTGTAGTTAACTACACACTGGATGATATGAAATTTTGTTATTTATTTATGTAAAGTCTGTGAAGAGGTCTTATGTTTTCTAAAACATTTAATATACTTCTTTACAATGGGAATACTCTCTGAGTGTTATACAGAGAAAGAAATGATGACAGCTGTCTAGAAGCTGTGATTGGGATATAAATGGTTCACAAGTATGTCTCTTAAAACTCCTTTCTAAGGCATGAAATTCACACCACATGACTTTCACCGTGCTAGAGTCCCACCTACATCCCTGAATGGTGGCACTTAAAGCAAGTGTGTAATCCTAAACTGGCTCTTGGAAAGAAATATAATACATACATTAGAGCTGAATCAATGGAACAAGATAACTACAAGATATTCCTCTGTATAAATCTGGTGGATTTGGGTTTTTTTTTGTATCAATTGATTTCTGGTTACTGTTTTTCAGTATTTTCTTTCTTTCAGTAGTACCATAAGCTGGGTATGACCTCACAGGTATTTTGCAGAAAGAAAAATAGTCATAAATATGAAAGCACACAAATATGATCTGAAACAAAGTATTTTTATTTTTTTTTTAATAATGAATCAGATTTGCATATACATATGATAAATTTTTGTTACTGGAGAGACTTCATGCATAATTTTAGACAGAATTATGAATACCAAACCCAAAACTAGAAATGATAACAACATAATTTCTGTGAAAAGAAATACAAAATATATAAGAACTCAATTTCAAACAGAGGGTAGGCTAGGCCTTGTCTTCATTAATCATCATTCAGCACTGGAGATGGGGTGCAGTATTGTGGAACAGCAGACTTGGCTTCCTGCCCGAGACATCCTTGGGCCAGGTCATTTGGCCTCAGTATCCACCCATAAAATCAGAGATTTGACACCCTCCAGTATGAACATAATGAACCCATCTAATTAGATGAACAAGCAGAAACAAAGACATAAAATATTAGCAACCTGCGTTCCTCTCTAAGGACATAAGAGGTTGACTTCATGTGTTAATGAGCACAAGCCTATGTAGGCAGAGTCTTACATTTCAAAGAGCTTGTTCACCATCTTTCTTTTTCAACTTTTTTATAGAAAGGCAATTTCTTCTTCTTCTGTGAAATCTGTCAGCTTTTATGTTAAATATGGTAATCTTGTAAAAAGATTTCTGATTTGTTTTAGCAGAGAATCCCCATTCAAATACTGAATTTGCAGATGAATTTTAATATACACGAATACTCTGATATTTTATGATAATTTTTAGGTGAATGAACAAAAGACTTTGCATTGTAATTGTTTGTAATTGTCCAAGATTCCCAGTTAAGTAATTAAATTAGGTAATTTAAGAGGCAGTTTACAAAATTTGCAGTCCAAGTATTCTTTGGTCATCGATGAAACAAACAGAATTCCCTCTTTCCTTCCTTCTTTTGTTCTCTACTGATGTTCATTTTCTTAAAGTAAAATATGTTTTGAGGTAAACCATTGGGATTAATTAATCTCCATGGAACCTCTTCCTTATCCCTTTATGCCCTAGCCCCAACTTCCCAGTTTTGAGGTAGGAATAAGGTGTTCTTGGCATTTATTGCCCACACTTGGTTCATTTTCACTGTTAAAATGGCTCTGTGTGGTGGAAGATCCTCCTCTGTTCCTTTCTCCTCCTTCAGCTAGGCAATAATGGGGAGACAGAGCTGTGAAGTCACAACCCATATTGTGAAAAAAGATCTCATCCATCAAACTGTCACTTCAGTTTTCTGTCCAGGGTCACAGAGGAACAAAGTCAGCTTGTGTCAGGTTGAAATAGCATTGGTAAGTGTTAGTGTCTGTGAAGCTGGTGGTTTCAAGTCTATTTATTTTGTTTGAAAGGCTCAAACAGCATGCTGCCGAGCAGAGGAACAAGCAGGAGGAAGTCTCCTTATAAATTATTACTGGAAGGCTCACAGCCATCCTTTAAGATGTGAAATTATGCCATCTGCTTTTCTAAGTCTTTTGATTTACTCTGTGACAGCTGTCTGTTTCTGAGTTTCTGCATCTCACAAAGAGGTAAAAATTGTGTTAAAAACTAATATGATAACAGCATTTCATTAACAAAGATTTAATGCTTTCTTGAATACCACAGAATATGCAGGGGATGTTATCTCAATAGCTATGGCATGCTTTCAAGACAAATTAGATGAAAAATATGCTCTCTTTTTACTTGAACTGGGAACGTTCACGCGAAGTAAAGTAAATGTAAGTAAAGATAGAAATCTCTTTTTGTTATGAAAAATGCAATTGCTTGTTCTAATTTTTAGCTATCAAAGGCATTTCATGGAGACACCAATGGGGCTTTTTTAATATTGCTTTCAATTTGATGATTCTGGAAGTTATTGATTTCTTGTCTGTTGGAGTCTTTTTTATACTTTTAATTATTGATTTTCTGGGACAACACCTTTGTTGTGATTTTGTTGCTTGAAATATTTGGGATTTATTTGCATGTTCTGTGTTAAAAAGAAAAACCTTAGGCCCAACAACAGCTTTGGGAAGTCCTGAAGTTAATTTTAAAAGAACAGCAGAAAAAAAGGCTAACTACTATCAGTGTGGGCTAACCGAGATGCATAGGGGGAACTCTTGCAGATACCCAGGGGTGTGCTCGTTTCAGAAATTAGCGGCTGAGAGGGTGATGAATGGAGACGTGCACTTTTCCTTGCCTTGTCCAGACGTGTTGTCTGTGCTTGGGCTGTGTTGCCCAAGTGCCTGGCAAGCTTGTTTGGATACCCTCCCTGAGGATGGCTGTTCGGCGAGGAGGGAGGGGGAGCTGAGTGGCAGCAGCATCTCTTCCCCCACCCCCCAGGAGAATTGCTTCTGCTGAAGTCATTTGGTGTGTGCTGCTTTTTCCTGTGTGAGGATTAGGGAGTAGGAGAATGGCTTTGTGAGGAGGCTCGGAGAGAGGGAGCTGAAGAGAGGCTGAACAGAGGGGCCGAAAGACTTTAGCCTTTCATAGTTCTTTCAGTCAATTCATTCTGGGAGACCAATTGCATGCGATACGGCAGCTGGGGGTTTTGTTTTCCTTTCAGCTATATACTGTAGGAGAAGCTGGTAAGGTTATTTTTTTTTTTTCCCTTGTTCTACTGTTCCATGATGCTATTGTAATTGCTTTATCGAAGTGACTGTTTGGTGCGGAAGGGAAGTTGGTTAATGATGCTGAGGGTCCCCTGCATTGTCTCTGCTTTTTGCAGCTGCATAGTTTGGGGAGAGGCACTGTTTACAGTAGAGGGGCTAGTTTCCGTTCAACAACTTTACTGTTATTTTTCCAAAGTTGTTTCAGCCCTTCTTTTGGTGGAGCTAGGAAAATAAGCAAATAAACGGACTTGGCTGTTTAGAAATGGGTAAATTTATAGAGGCTGCAATTTGTTGAAAAAGCTGTTCTGCCGAAATCCCAGTTTCAGATGTTCTGCCTTTGATGTTATCAGATTTGTCACTCTGCTGGATCAACTCCAAAACGGGGTTTTATGTGAGAACCTTCTCTCACAAATCTTTTCTTTGCATTTCCAGCTGGGACAAGACAGGTCAGTTGAACTGATAGACAAAGAAAACAAAATAAAATGTATCTGTGGAAGGTGGAAATGCTTGGGGATATGAAAAATCCTAGGGGAACTCTGGAATTAAAACATAAATGAAGGATGATTATTTCTTTGTAGAAAGCTCCTGAAGCGTGTGGTTAGTCAGAGAATATATATACTCTTTCAGAAGATTCAAGATGCACAGGTGCATATCCTGTCTAAGTGCACCCTTCCAAAGAGAGAGTTATTCAGATTTATCCCCTTTGAGAAGGGGGGGAAGACAAGAACCAACCAAACAACAACAACTAAAAAACAAACCAAAAAAAGGAAAAGCTAACCAGAAGATCCTGGCTATCCTGTCCCTTTCCCCTCTTCTTGTTATTTTTAGAGTAGTGACTTGTGTTTGTCAGAGTCTTTTATTTCCTTTCTTCTTATCGTGGGAAACTTTAGCTTGAATTGGTTGGACATACGTGAGCACAGCTTGGGGCATACCATGTCTGTTCCACAGGCAGGCTATGAAAATTCTGCCTGTGACTCAGACAAATTGTAAAGACCATAATTACCAACAAAAGTTTCTTTTGTGGCCATTCAAAAATCACAAACAAGGTAAGAGGGAATGATTGACAACAGTTACACTACTGATTGATAGAGAACCAAAAACTTGGTCTGTGACTTAGTATGCTAGTTTTTCAAGAAGTGCTGACCTTCTTCACTGTTATTCTGTTCTTTCTGGTGGACTATTCCCAACTGCCCTATTGAGGCTAGAATTTCTATCTAAAATGTGTCTTTGTAATTACTGCCTATAGTCTGTATGTCTCTTTACAATGATATGCTTATTTGTTGATGCTGAAACAAAATTGAGATGCATTGCAATCAGACCTCCACGAAAGAATGTGTATCTTTTATATGCCTCACATGCTTAACTATTGATTTCAGCTACAGATTTCACTTGTATGAAGTAATGAAGTGCCACATCCAAATGCTGCAAAATTATACTCACAGTTCTAACTCTTAATAATGGAAAGCCCAAGGATATCAATGTGGTTACTCATGTGAGTGAAGATTTAGAGACTCATTTCCCATTCATGAATGAAATGGTTTAGGAAGTACACAGTTACTATGGTTCTCTTTTGGCTTAAAAGCAAAAATCTCCTTTAAAACAACCACTAATGACATTTCTTAGAGGGGCCCAAGGATAGACAAATTCACTGATTTAATATAGGAATGTGGGAGACTCTTTACAGCAGTATACCAAGAACAATGATGAAAATGTTCTCTCTCTTCAGTTTTCAAAACATGGGAAACATAATTCGCCTCTTCGTGCTGCACTATGAGATATGGCCGTGACCCCTGAAGTACCACCAGAGCCATGAGTTACTTCTCCCTTTGAGAATAAAAGTTAATTTAATGTGGTCTTTATCACACACTCCCCTCTATTACAGAATTGTCAGTTCTGGCAAATGACAACCAACCAATATTTAAGGTTGGGCTTTCCCTGGTTTTCTGCAAAGGTAGACTCTCCAGCTTGCAGTGTTAGTTATTCTTACATCTTAGGTTTCATTGCAAGCAAACAAGGCAGGATGTGTTCCCTGGTTATTGATATATCAGTTAAGGCTCTTTAGCTCTCTAATGGAGAAATTACTTTGGATCGGTGTTTCTAAATTGTTCAATAGCATCTCTTAGTTTACAGAAATAAGGAGACATATTCACTGCTATTTCTTTGCTAGTTTTCATGAATTAAATGTTTCCAAAGATGATTTTGATGAAAAAATGGACAACTAATTTAGAAGAACTGACAACTGATCTATGCGTGTGGATGGTAAATGACCTACACTCCAGTTGATGTGCAAGAGAACCGCAAAATTAACTGCCTGAAAACAAAAAGTGACTATTCTATCTTTCTTATAAAGCGGAAATACATATATTTTTATATGGCTGTTATTATTTGAAAAAGAGCTTCTAATTGTAAATGAAAGATCACCACCAATATTGCATTTATGCATGAAGAACTAAATCTTGACTATAAATGTCTTTGATTAAGTTAAAGCTGAACAAAATTAATTCCAAAGGTGAAGGGAAACACGTAGAAATAAACTTAACATCCATTTACTCATAAAATTAGAGCAATCTAAACCTATTCCAGCAGTCATTAGCTACCAGCTATTTATCACAACTCAAAGGTTTAGTCAGATTAAAATTGTAATACTGCTTTGTGAAACACGTACACAATTCTGTACAAGTAAAGCAACACAAAACTAAACCCCCCAGGAAGTGTTTTCTGTACTATATACATACATACTAATATATATGTGTGTATAAAGATTTGTAGTGATTTATGCAAATGGTACACTGCAGATTGTTTTCAAGCTGGTTTTGTTAGTATTCCCTTACTTGTACTTTTGCTTGCATCACTGTAAGAGTTGTTGTTTTAACAAACCTGTAAAGATGCATGCTGACATTAGGAATCTTCTAAGTTAACTAAATGCTTTCTATGGTCACTATTACACAGGAGATTCACAAAGCCTATGCTTATAGCTCTTGGCTACCCGTCTTCTTAGAAATAAATACCTGAAGTGAATGTCACCATAAGTCATGCTATACACAATGTAGGAGAGGTTGTACTTTTCTTGGCCTTAACTGGAAGAAAACACATCTGGGTTCTCATGGGAAGCTGCCATTTTACAAACAGTAAGCAGCAGGAGGCCCAGTCTGGTGAAACAGGATAGGAATTACAGAATACAGTTCCCTCTTGAGAAAAAATAAGAGATCTTTGAATGTTGCTTCAAAATAATCTTTATTTATTTTTATTTTTTTTTAGTTGCTGTGAAAGTAGTTAGGTACTAATTCAGTCATTTTCACTCATGAAGTATCAGAATATAGAACAGGCTAAGTATTTTTGTATTGTATATTGTATATTGACATATTTAAATGTCGCTTCCAGTTTCTAAATTCATCTATGCAATTTTCAAAACCTTTTAATGAAATTCTGCAGGATTACTGATGCATCTTTGTTACGCACATCCTCCAGCACCTTAGAAGCAGTGTGTTCCATAGCTTGGGATTTGATTGTGTTTTAAATCCAATGTAAACAGAGAGAAATTTAACTGCTGAGTAGGAGGTCATCTACAGGACCATTGGAGCACAAGAACAATGGGAGATTGTAATGATATATGGCTGAGGTTTGCAAGATTTACAAGCATCTCACCATCTTCCCAGAACGTGTTTCAATGATGTATGTCCATATGCCTTCAACTTTGAAAAGCTATAACATTTTTAAGCATGTTGCCCCCTCTGGTTGGATGTAGTAGCTGTCTTTCATTTTAGAAATCTTAGTCTCCTAGAAAAGCAGTATCCATTTCCATGATAAACTTCTAGGGTTTAAGAGATTGACTTGTGGTTCATTGTAAGTTAAAATTCAGCCCACATGATGTGGCAAACTGGGCGGGATGCTGTCTGTCAATGTCTCATAGTTGATGCAGAATAAAATTATTGAGACATGTGGTCTTATCCAATTAAAACTCTGACTGAGACTTTAATAGTCTTTAGCTGACACTTTGGGAAAGACCACCAGTGATTTCCTAAGGGGAAAGAACTATTAGCTTCCAACCATACCTGAGTCTGTCCAAGCCCAGTACATTATTAGCTGACATCTATGTAGATTTGTAAGAGCTTTTGAAGTTTTCTGGATTACATGCAGACAGAAAAGAGATGGATTATTTTTACTTCCATGAACCAGAGTATCATACTTCAGTGCTAAATAAAGGAAGCTAAGGGTCAAGCTGTCAGTCAAAACTCATCTACATTAGAAAAATGTGTGAAGATTTTTTTCTGCACTGGTCCTTCTTATCCAGTGCAACCAGCCATAGAAGTAGTGTAAACTGAGACTTTAGGACTCCAAGGGTTTTCAGAGCATTCTCAGGTGGCAAATGAAGGAACAATGAATTCTGACTGCCTCTGCACCTCTCCCAAGGTAGTCCCGGTAGGCATATTGGTGTGGGTGGAGCTTATGTTAGGACTTGGATCACAGTTTTCACTTCTGTATTTTTCTGTTGAGTTTAACTGAGTCAGATTTAGGCAACTGCTGATTGCCCCTTGGGACCTGTTTTGTTCCAGGATCTGGAAGAGATTAATATACCCTGTTGATACTAGTGTAGTGTCCTACAAAGAGATATTGCTTGTCTTTTCAAAGTTCTGTCATAGACTTTTTTTACTTCTTGAAATTTCAAGGCCGTATGTCAGACTTTTCACTGGGTACTATTTCCTTCTATAAGACTATTTCTGTATTCCACTCCTTTTGCAGTCTAAATCAATAAATTACCTGGAAAGATGGTTTGGAAGTGTCAGTATGTGCTGAGAGAATGATGCAGTGAAAGCTGGGAGCCTTTGCAATACAACGGGTTTTTGGAATTCAGTTCCAGATAAACTCTGAAACTTGGGCATCTATGTGTACATGTGAGTCAGCTCAAATGACAGCTGACACCTATAGTTCAATTCAGTTGCCCACATGCAGGCATTCAGTGCCATCACAGATGCATTAAGTTACCTTAAACATCCATGTGGGAATGAGAGGTGACACGGGACATGTGGACACTTTGTCTTTCTGGAGAAGTGGCTCTGCCAGGCATCTGAAATGCTGCTGGGCAACTATGTATAGATGACTGAACAAGGAGGCTATCTTAGCTAGCCAGCTCAACAGCTCTTCAGGTTCTACTGCTCATGTTGACTGGCTGCTCTGCCGACTTGCACAGTTAGCTTGTCAACAGACTCCTACACACAACTTGAAAAACTTTCAAATGTTTTTTTTAGTATCTTTTTGTTATGTCTCTGATCTTAAAGAAAAAGAGCCGAGTTAGTTATTTGTGGACCAAAATTAAAGTGTTCCTGTCATTACAGTATCTGGAGAAAAAAAGAAAGAGGGAAGGGAAAAGTGTATTTATCTCATCTACTTTGAATGCTAAGTTAGGACACTGGGCTGCTTTGTAATCAAGAGAAAGCAAAATAGACCATATCTATTCAAATTCTGAATAAATCCCTAGCCAAAGGGAGACAGCCTCCTTGGACTGATTCAAGTGGTCTTGGTAAGATGCTGAGTTGGTAACATCTAGGACTAGTCGATAGCAAATATCAGGCATGCTCATTATAGCTTAGGTCATCTGTGAATATGACGTACTTCCCTAATGTTATTCTAAGTCCTGCTAATATGTGTTCAGATTAAAAGCCGTTATACCCAACAAATCTTTTCAAGATATCTGTCATTCTGTTCTATTAATCTAATTTGGCATAACTGCTATCTTATATTATTCAAACAGACTTCTAAATGTACCTATGTCTCTTCATGAACTGCATAGTACTATTGCCTTTTAGAAAATAATCATAGGGAAGAAACACATTCCTTTTGTTATGTACTGCTTGCATTAAATACTTTTGCTGAGATATCTTTAAACTTCCACATTGTTTATGCTTTTTTGTAGTGTTTGTCCAATGTTTTCATGTGTATTCTGAAACAAGATAAACATGCACTCCACCCCATAATTCTTCTGTGTGTGCCAGAACATAATTTCCCCAACTGGATAATCTAAATTACAAGTCCAGTTATTGTATGGTTTGAGGCCCATAATTAGAGCTCAGATGGTAGGGCAATTGCAGAAGAGAGTTTATTTATTTACATGTTAATCGAACATAGTCTGACAGACCATGATTAATGTTAGGCTCAGTCAACGTCTTAATTAGCCAGAAGGACATCATGAGGGATTGGTGCCTGTCTTCCCACCCCTGAGATTTTTAATGCAAGCAAGTACAGGTTCCTCAATAGCTATTTTCCATAGCATTGTTAAAGCTAAGACTTTAATAATTGCTCTAATGAGGGAAGTTACTTAAAAACTGTTTTACCTTGTGTAGAACACCTGAGGTAGCATAGCATCTTCATTAGAGGGCAAAGCCTGGTCAATTTGTAACCTGTATCAGGTATGATATTAAATAACAGCTCAGTGCAAAAATCACATTGAGCACAGAATATGTTTTTTTTTTAATCTGATTGATTAGTTCCACATGTCCACAGCCCCAGGAATCTCTCCGCAGGAGCCCACATGGAATCAGGATAAGCACAATTTAAGTATGCCTTTGTAGTTGAGTAACCTGCTGAGCAGGACTTCATCTCTTCTAACAATGTCTCTCCTGCTACTTTCTTTAAAGGCTTGCTAGTCTGTAGCTAATTTATTTTGCAAGTAAAAATCAACTTTCTCCGTACAGATATGTTTTTAAATTCCTTGAATGCTATCAAATATTATTTTCAAAAGCTAGCCCATCTAAAGACTAATTCCCAGTGAGAGTAGGAGACGTTTAGAATTTTTGCCCATTTGATTCCTTGCTGTACGTCTTTCACTGCTGCAAAATATACACAGTGGGATTTAGATGGAAATATGCAGTGTATATTTATTTTTATTTTAAAAGGAAAACACTGTTAAGACATGTTTGATTTTAGTGGGAAGAAGTTCCTTTATTGATGAAACCTGAAACTTTATCTCTCTGGCATTGTATATGTTCCCACTATCATCAGAATGCAGAATAAATCTGCAAATAACATGTACACTGTGTGCAATTTCTGTCCTTGCTGTCATGAATAGCTGGTGTAAGAGCTGCTGGTGGTGACAAGGAGAAAAACCTCTGTTGTGGTTTTCGGACTTGACTGCTGAGCAGAACAGGGAGTGATTTATGACCTTATACTTTCTATTATCTTCAGGCATAACATTGTGATTTTCTGCATTGTTTCTGAGGAGAAGTGTGAACTGTGCTTAGGACCAGTACCAGTCATCGTGCCAGTGTCAGATGCTGCCCTGGCCTTCTACCCAGGGGACTGGTATCAAAGCCTCTCATATCAGAAGTCTCCCCTCATTACAGAAATAATGGAAAGATTCCCTGAGATCAAAACTACTTACAAATTACAGATATCTCTTGCCAGAACAGACATAATTTATTAGTGAAAAAGACCCAGGAAGCTTCCTTGGTCTATTTGCTTGCCAATGCCTTGTTATTTCTTACATCCTCTCAAAGGCTTCATTATGTTCAATCCATCCTTGTAGGCTTTAGTAGCAGTCTGGCTTCTTATTTAGAAGATTATTTTCTTGTTATTAAATGTTCACTTAACTTTGTGCTTCTGTTTGTAGTACAAGTCATCCGGTTCCCTTCAAGTCAAGTCAGTCAAAGAAGAAGTACACTGTATGTAATTAAAAAAATATTTTTATTACATTTCTGAATATACTGTAAGTTTCTGATGAATGCTAAGAACTTTCATTGAAAAGAACTGTTGAAACAGTTTCTGAAAAGCTAACCTTTAAGGTCATTTGAGCACTAATGCTTACCATCAAAATGCACAGTGATAGAAATTGCCTTGACATGTAGCACTTGAAATATCTTAGGCTAAACATGATTAATTTTAATCTTAGTGGAGCCTTACATTGAAAAAATATTCAGTGGCTATCTGCAGTTGCTATATTGCATTAATGTGGATGCTACCAATATTTCTTAACAGAAGCACAAAGAAATTGGTGGGTACAATCTTTTTTCAGCCTAAACATACCGACAGAGCTGCAGCTGAAGTTACTGTGGTCTACAAATGTCACATGGTAACTGAAAATGGCTGTTCGGATGAGTAACGTGTCTATATGTAGGAAAACCTATTTTTTAATGGCTGAAAAACATAATAGAAAGCAGCTCATAAATGACACCTGCAGCCACTAATTCTTGAGGCAGTTTTGGTATTTGAAGTTTGGATATTTTACTTTTATTTTGGCTATGGACAACAGCTCTGATAACTCTATTCTCTCTAAATCCAGAAGGAACTTCTTCTAACAGGAGGTTGTAACTTTGGCACGTCACTGGAGGTAGCTGTCCTTGGTCTCTGTTCCATCTTATGGTAGATTTGTATTATTCCTCATTACCTTTCCTTGTGATATCAATCCTGGATAACTAATTAAAATGAGGATTTATCTATGCTGTCCTCCACGAATCAAAATGCTAGATAGTTTCATAGTTACTTCTAAAGGATGAGTCTTTTCATCCATGTCTTCTGGAGCTTTGTGTCTTTCTGCATTATAGCAGAGGCTCACGTACTTAGACTTAACCTGCAACTGCAACATTTCAAACACAAGTGAGATAAATCTCTCCTTTAACGATTTAAATTTGATATAATGTTAAAATCTGAAGACTTATCTTGACATTTAAAGAACATAAAATATCATCCTTAAACAAGTAGAGAGTAAACATTTTTTGAATAAGAGAAACATCAAAAAGATTTAATCACTGCTTGAAATTAACAGTTAACAGCAAAAAGTGTTTACTAATACATAACCTGTTTTTCTCTGGAGAGATCTAATTGCAGTGTCTATTTTTAACAGTTCTAGAACATTATTTTTCTAAAGTGTTTTTTTTTGAGTTCTTAGGTTAAATACTGAATTCAAATGAATGCAATCAAGAAGCAAAGCAAAATACTAAGATATGGTGAAGTTACAGAGCAGAGTTTTCTTAAGATGTTTAGTTTGCAAGTCTGAAGAGCAAACAACTGTTTCTACAGTACTATGATTCTCTGTTTAAGTGCTTTCAGTGTAAAAAACCTAAGAATATATTGTCATGCACAGAATTAATTGTGTTGATGTATCCCTATAATCAATCATCCTTCTAGAAGTATTTAAGTAGTAAGACTACAATTAACTTATATTTACACAGTGTTTATCAGTACAAGGACACTTATACTAGGTGTTCCCATTTTACAGAAAGGAAAACAAAGACAGAGATTCAGTGTTTTGATCGTGATTCTGGTATTCCTGAGCCAGGAGGATCTCTAGCATTTATGACTGGAGCCCTGGACATATTTCACAGATGATCCTCTCTGCCCAATAAGATGTTCTCCTGGAATCAGTCCCAAGGAGACATATTGGAGGAGCAGGTGGGGATTTGTTGAAAGGAAGACACGGCTATTAGAACACTATTGTAGTCATTAGCAATGCAAACCATTAGGCTGACCATACACAGAAAGTAAATATTTATGTGACTGGTGATCTAGCCAGAAAAAGTGGAAAATGGGACAAAAAGGGCCTATGTTTTGTTAGGTGTCTGAAAACCTTTGTTTGTTAGGTGTCTGACCTATGGTGTATGCTTGGAAAATGCTAGATCAAATTGAGAAATATAGAAGTGAAAAAAAAAAAGAAAAATCAGTTGAGAAAAAGCAGGCCAAGAGGAAACAACCAGCTGTAGTCAATACTGTTCAGTGTGAAAAATGTGATGTTAATTCTATTTTTTTTTTTTTCTGTAGGACATCATTACAGGGCTTTATGGTGTTTCCAGATCAGTACAAAAGACATTCTATATCTTGATGTGTCTCTATGAATTTGAAAGATGTGACCTCCGTAGGAGATACTACTGTTGGTTTTACATCATTAATGTTTCCCTTCATTTATTTCTGCAGAATACCTGCACTGTTTTTTAAAGTGGGAATTGCCTGGGGTGACAAATTGAATCTTGAATCTTTCCACCTGACACCTTGCGAGCCTATAAATTAGTTATGGGCTAGGAAGATAGAATCCTAAATGTTTCTATTTCTCATAGAAAAAATGACCCTTGGGGTCACTAACCAAAGAATGAAAAACCTTGACTTGTGAACAAGAAAGCAATTAATTATTTACACACATGTGGGTATTTGCCATTAGCATCTTTAGAATTAGAAGTCCTTGTTCTGATAGATCTACTTCTGCCCTCGAGACTCTAGTTGTTAAAAATGGGGTTTAGTGTGGAAATATGTACGATGGAAACTAAGTTGAAGCAGGGCTATATGTGTCTATTGCTTTTGGTCATTCAAAGGAACCAAAGATTAAGCTATCCTGTTTCAAAGCTACAATAGTGTAGGATCACCAGTAGTAACTGTACCGTCACCCACATGCAGCTTTATTATTCCAGCACATTCATGGCCAGGATGAAGCAAATAAATTATTGAGTGCTGTGGGTAATTTCATTTATGTATGTATGTATGTCATTGTTAGAACAATCAGTAGAGAAAAATCTTGCATCCTAATATGAGTCCTGTGGGGAAATCTTAATGTCATTCAGCCAGGCGGAGCTTCTATGGTTTTTTTTTTCCATTCACTGCCATCCTCCCATCCATCATAATGCCATGAGCACTTTTCATCCATGAAAACTCCTTGCTATTGCAATATGTAGGCTTTGTAAATAAAGTCTGGCACGCCTAAGGGGAACAACATAGACTTCTAGGAATTCTCATATATTTAATCTGCTTTAAGGACTGAAAAGTATATTTCTGTAATAAAATATTTTAAGACCTTCTTGTCCTGGGAAATTTCTTTTCCACGGCAGGTGACCTTTGCAGGTCCTCACTGGCTACATAACTGCTATGGATATGAACACTTAGGGGTTTCAAATGGATACAGTATGATGAAGGTATTTTATAAAGATTGCTCCAAGGCTAAAGCACTTTCCCCCTCACCTAATATCACAGCAGTTTGAAAACATCAAGGCCATGTTATCCCTGTGGATACATGCAGAAAACTCCCAATGGCTACAGCCAAACCTGCACATGTACCTCCAAGGGCAGTGCTTTGGCTCTGAAAGTTAACTAGGATATGAGAGAATGGAACTGGGGTTTGCATAACCCCTTCCATACTTGTTATGGCTCAAATCATATTACAAGGAAGTAAATGACTAACTACTAACTACTAACACCAGGATCATGTGGGAAGGCTGAAAAGATGTTAGATGCTTAGTAGAAGATCTCACAGTGTTTCAAAAAGCAGAACTTGATTTCTTAAGAAAAGTAATAGCAGCCAGAAATACTAATATTATTTTTTTAAATTTCCTCCTGCTCCTGTTTCCTACACCCATAAAAGGTGCCACTGATTTTTTAACTTTAGAATTTGCAACCCACTATCTTAAAACTCTTGACTTTTTCTTTTCCCTTGGCCTTTTCTTCTGAGCATCCAGCAAGACCTGGGTGTTAGGTCTGAAAAACAAAAGGCCTTCTCAACCTCAGCCATGCAGTGTCAAATGCTTTAGGCCAGTCACATTAAGATTGCATGGATAGCTATACCCTACCTATAGCAGGGTGAGTGCAGTTTTCTGAAGAAGACACTCCTAAGCAGCTAAGTGAGGTAGGCAGAGTTTTCTAATAGCTTCTTTAGAGCAACCTGTACTGCTAGAGTAAAGACGTCTGAGCTTGCTCTGTCTCAGGTCAGTTAGGACTTGGGGATATGCAGCGCAGCACAGCCCCTGAGCTGACAAATCGTATGGGAGCTTAAATTCAAAAGCACTATTGTCTCGTTTAGTTTGAGCAAAGCACAGGCTAATGAGCACTTCCAAGGTACTAGACTGCTCCTCTGTGGCTTCTTGCCATGACCTGGGGAAGTCTTCACTGTGTCACCCTAATTTGAGTCTCTGGCGGCTCAGATAGCAAGCCAACGTGTATCAAGCTCCATGGTGCAATGAAGACCTGCCATACAGACCTCAATTATATGGGAATTGCGGAGCCAGCAGATTCCTCTGCAAACCTCATTGCAAGATTTTGGCTAGCTGGGATGATGCAAGAGCTGATAAGACACTGAACCCAAATTCTGTATAGTTTCAAAGGCAAGGGAGTCGGTTAGTCCTGGCTACAATGTACTTAGCCTGGTGTTTCAAACACCTCCAACTGAACATGTTTTTGACTTTGCAGCTCATCATTTTCTGTTTCTGATGCAACGTGAGAGTCGCATGTGCCTGTAATTTCCCCTTTAAATCCCTCTGTGAGTAAGCACTCTTGTGGTGACTGTATAGCTCTCACGGTTTGGAACACTCTAAACCCATATTATTAACATCAGGGTTGGATTTATCTGATGATATTTCCTTAATTATTTAATTTGTTAAAACACTTAATAGAGCATTTCTGGAATGATATACTCAATATTTTCACCATAAAAATGAGCTTCAACATGTGTATCTGTCTGCTATTGTGTTTGAAGTGGTGGGATTTGGTCTTGGGCAGTGCCAGGAACTTGCTGCTTTTGTAGTTTGAGTGGAATAATTTGGATACAGTCACAGATTTTCTTGATGAATATTTTCTGCCTTAAAGCAAGCAGGATTATGGGAGGTGCCCTTAAGTAACAATCGTAATATTAGGCTATTATATACCAACAAGCATCCATGTACACATGCATGTGCTACATTTACATTTATTTTTGATTTTTTTAGCAGATCTACAATAATTTCTTAGTTGAATTGTCCCCTTTGTTTTATATATATGTGTGTACTGATGTATCTGTATCTTTCTTCCTGCTACTCCCTTTTTCATGTGGAGCTGAGCACTTTCGCTGCTGGTGCAGGACCTAGGGTTTTTTACTATTTAGTGTCTGGGGTCCCCTTTGCCTCCTTAATTCATCCAAGACTCCCTTTTAATCTGCAGCTTTGCTTTTTGGTGTTGCACTGGAAGCTGAAGAAGAAATAATGTGAAGTAGTATGGTAAAAAGGCCAAAACTTCTGAACTGTAGTGTATAGCTAGACTGAAGGGATCATTTGTCTACCTTTTCAGATCATGCCAGCAGAGTCACAGGCAAAAGTCATCTCATGAAGGACAAAGTGGAGTGAGTGGGGTCCAGGTGCTCATCCACAGGGAAGTGTTGGGAGAAAGGGAGAAGCTGGAAAGGAGACCTAAGACAAGACCTCTGGGAAAAGGGATTTGTGGCCACTCCAGCTGCCGAGAGAAGGAAGGGACATGAAGACCTGAGATGTGGGAGCCTGCTGGCAAGGAGCAGCCTCCCCATGGGGCGCAGCTGTCCCTCTCTGCCTGCTGTGGGGTACCCACTGGCACCTACCGCCTCTTGACAAAGCAGGGAGCAAAGTCATTGCCCCCTTCCTGCCCTCAGCAGCCAGCCACTTCCAATACCTGTGCCTTGAGCTGGCTGGCATGGCTTGTATGGTCTGTGCGGTACTGGTGAGATAGGGAAAAGTAGAAACTCCAAAGCTGTATACACATGTACAGTTATACAGAATTGTTTGCAGTACCTGGCTGCAGGGGAAGTCAAGAGGGCAGGTAATGAATCTCAATTAAAATGCTGATAATGTTGCCTGTACAATTAAGATATTTTTTTTTAAGGTAATGTATAGGTAAGTAATGTGGTTAGTGCCTTATTGATACTTGCTCTTCCAACCAGCAAACAGGTGTGAGAAACAGGATAGTTTGTGGGTTGTCTTCAGAAACAATGATTTCTGATGTCCCTTAAAGAGATTGCAAAGCCAGATGAACTAAAGCTGATGAATGACATAGAATCAGAAGGCTGTTTAAAGAACATGTATTTAACCCAAAAGTCAGCATGTTTTACACAATCTCCTCTGCATCTGCTCTGCACAGGAAGGGAGCTTGCAGCAGCCTGTCTAGCTGTAGCAGGACACATTTTCCCCTCCAGGAACTCCTTGCCTAGGCTGCCATGAGCATGACGGGAGGTCTTTTCTTACCTGCAGAGGATGGCCAGCTTTCAAGAAGCATTAACCTCCTACCAGGCTCCACCTCTTTCACAATCATAATATTTTAGCTTAAAAATCATAACATGTTAAAGACAATTCTGCATTCCTCTTCTCTAGCCCCTGGCTTTCAAATCGTGGGGTTATATTCAGGTCAGACTGTCAGCTCTCTCTCTGCAACAGTCTAAAGGCTAAATCCCTTTTAAAAAAGAGAAAATAAATCTTCAGTCCTCACATAATGACTTGCTATCTGGAGCTGAGGCTTCACAGAAAAGATCAAATAGCCTGAGCCTTGTGACAGAACTGTAAGAAATGGTAACTCCTCGTTATCCCGTAGAGTAGCATCTCAGTTATGGTATTAAAATGAACCAAAAGGGCCCTGTGGGTCTTTGAATGTTCCCAAGACAGATGATCAAGGACATATAGGCCCTGTGACAAGAGCGGGTATGGCTTCCACGCTGCGTGTGTTGGTGATTGTCACTTGTGCTCCTGAGTCTTACGTTGTGGTAACTGCTCACTCAAGTGTTACATGGGCTTAAATTGGATGGTTGTGGCATGCAAAGTGGTAACAAGATTTGAGGTACTGTAGGAAAGTTAATGACTCACGGGCACAGATGGGGGCCAAAAATGGTTATGAGCAGCTGCCTGACATTAAACCCCTCCAAAGTTTGAGAAGAGCAGAGGCAGGGGGACTATACAGAGACCAGCTCGTTCTCCTTTGACAATATTTCCTTAAAAAGAGAGCAGGATCTTTGTCCCATTAGGACCCAACCATGAGCTCATCTCAGCCTGCACACTCTTCTCCAACAGCTGCAGCTGTCTTCCAGCAGCCTCTGTGCCTGTGCTAATGGGATAAAAGCATTTCCATGTGCTCTTTTCATTCAGAGAACATATATCCCTTCCCACAGCCTCCAGTGGATCCCTGTTCCCTTGAAATGGATTCAAATATTAAAGCCTGTTAAGTTTAATTATTGTTAAAAGTCTGGGAGGAAACAAAATCTTATGGCCACTTTAAGCTGTTTCAAAACAGGTATATAAAAATCACAAATGGGCAATCACTTTTGGGAAATTCAGAAGCCAGAGTAAAGCTGTAATACGCACCAAAGAGACTGATCATAAAACTTACACGGTCTTCTCAACCATGTGTGTAGGGTCTTGCAGTTCCTGGCTTGGGTGAATATCATTCCTGAGTGAGGGCCTCTCGCAGTCAGGACCCTCACAGGACAAACAGCCACAAGGTTTGATGTGGTAGTGTGACAGAGGTACCACCTGGCTTGCCAAGCTCGCATGAACAAGCCCACAAGCAGGTAGCTTGCTGCTGGGACAACTGTGTGCTTTATCCTGAAAATTGTTAGATCCCCATCATTTCAAGTGAAGCCAAGGGAAAGAGCTTGCCTTCAGACCTTTACCGACTATCTGCAAACCATAATTTTATTTGGAGAAATTTTTTTGACTGTAAAAATATAGAATGAGGCACACATGGGAAAATGTTCCCCATTTTTAATATAGATGTATGTTATACTCCTGCTATCCCTCTGCTCTATTTCTCCCAACACAAGGATTTCTGATTGTGGGGAAATCCTGCATTTTGCACAGATAGCAGATCAATCAGTGGACATCTACTCTTTGATATGAATGAAGCTTTGTGTGTATATATATATATATATGCATTCTGATGTTTATTCCTATAATGTATATATTATATATATATTCTTATAATATCTATATATGTATTATTGTGTTTATTCTTCCCCTCTCCTCTTTTTTTTTAATATAAAATACAATTTTCTACTACAAATATTATTGTTTTCATTAAGTTATGCTGCAGCAAAACAGCACCATAACAAAAAGTAGGTAATTCAGGCTACCTTGAGGGGCTGTGCAAAGAAAGCAGTACTGGTAGATAGCTGTTTTTAGGGAGGGGCTGAAGAAAGAAATATATTTCCTTTCTCTGCTGTGGGGTTGACTTCAAATCCAAGTTCACAGGAAATCTCAGTTTACAACTTAGCATGGTTCTCTCTTCTCCCATTGGAGTACACATGATGACATCTGGCAGCCGCAGCAACAGGCAAGTTCTACTATCCTTCATTTTAAAAAATATTTATGTAATTGTTGAGCAGCAATCCCTTAATAAAAATAGAAACAGTGGCTCACTTTCAGTTTTGCGCAAGTGCTACATGCTTCTTAACATTGTCATTTTTATTAATGAACTATTTCAGTTTTCTTCTGATGCGTAATTATATCACTTTTTTTTTTTTTTTTTGTGCAACATTTTCCTGTAAAAGTTTAAAGCCTCATGTTTCTACTGGAAAGCTTCTTGTCCTTTTCCAATCTTTAACTCCATTACCACGTGGGAAAAGAAAGGCATTACCACCAGATCAGGGAGGTACTATAAAACATTTCTTAAAAGGGGATGTAAAAATGCTTACATCATGTTTTGTGGAAGAGGGTGCACCTAGTGCTTTGCTTGGAAAGCTGAAATACTGCTTTTCTCACATGGAGATGGGACTGTTTGCTAATGCCTGATGATAATGTGTGTTGATGAGGCTTGTCCTCTAGGTTGAGCTCTAGGAAATGCTGGTAAATTCCAGGCTCTAATCAAACATTTTCCAGAAACATTAACATTTGTTAAATAAACATCTTTTCCTCTTCTTTGTTGCCTGTAATGGATGTTTTTTTAACATTGTTTGCCAGTCTTTCTGCAAAGAATAACAGATGGCCACTGCTTCTAATGAAATAGTTGTATAACCTAACTCTTCACTTGGTAAAGAAAAGGTTTGGACTTGAATTTTCACTGTCTTACCTTTTGATTTCCCTGAAGTACCCCACATCTGTCACTAGTATTTTCTATTTATGAACCTGATGACAAAGATAAGACAAAAATTTTGGGCTGAAAAAACTATCACCTGGTTTAGATGAAAAACTGGCTACTTCTCTTGGTATTGCTTTTTGGCTTGGTCACCCTCTCTGTTTGTAAAACGGAAAGCTCAATCCAAAAGTCTATGAAGAAATGTAGAGCTGTTAAAAACCAACTATGAGAGTGATGTGGTAGTTCTGTACTGCTCTCAGAGGCAGGTCTTTCGGAGTGCTCAGAAACACCCTCTTCTCCTTGATCTCCCCATAACCCGTTGACACAATTGCTTAAAAGATTTCATGTCAATAGCCTCTGGGGTTACTTTCTCTGTGGGTTTTTGGTGATGTGCTAAGTTAGTTGGCTGAGTATTATTGGCGGACTAAACTGGCAGATATGTTTATATATGAAAGGAGCTGTATGCAGTAGAAACTGGCCTCTAAAATAGGTTGGGTTTAAGCTCCCAGGTCCAGTGTTTGTACAGACAGAGAGGAAGCCTTGAGAATGGTCCGCTGGTGAGGTTAGTCTGCTCTCCAAAGCACATTTGTCCCACTGAGAACCTGAGTGTCCTATCATAACAGACGCTCCGGGAGCATTCAGGAGCATACGGCCAAGATGTGGTGTTTCTACAGCGTGCTCCCACCTGGGCATGTGAATGGCAGGGTGAGAACAGAGACTCCTCAGATTGAGAATACACTTGGTTCTTAAACATTTCAAGAAACTATTTGGCCTTTGACATTGATGACATACCATAGATTGGTAATAATAGCATGCCTGAACTTTTGTTAGAAAAATAAGCACATGCCTCAGTAATTCCCACAGTTCGAAGTTAAATCACCACAATATCGTATTAATGCCAGGGCTGATGAAATACAGAGAAAGAGTAAAACCTCAGATGAATAAAACTTGTTCTCCTTTGAGGGGTCTTTTTCATGAGACTGAAAATAAGAACAATAAGAGGTCGGCTAGTCATTTGTCAGCACCACGGCTCTGGGACACAGATAGGGGTAACAGGATGCTCTTGCTGTCCCACCCTCTTCACGAGCGTCAAGATCTTGCACAAAGCTGCTGATCTTTTGCTGAATTATTATGGCAAATGCTGGTTCATTAACTACCCTTAAATAAAGGAAGCATGAGTAAAAGGAAGAATTCACTGAGTTAAGATAGTGGAATTCCTGAAAGGAAATACTATGAATAGATAGCTTGGAAAGGAAGCTCAGGCTGAAGGTTAGGTTGTATTGGTTTTGTTTGATTTTTCTATGATGAATCAAATCTATCTCTGAGAGGCATTAAAGCTTGGGTATTTTAGATCTGCATGTTTTCTGAGCACAGAGGTAAGGACTCAGCCTGTTCACACCCACAAATAGTATGAAACTGATTATTCACAAAGGGGGAAATAGTGGGACTTATGCCAAAATTCCCTTGGTATTTGCTATTCATGCAGCTAGGAAGAAATGAGTAGCAGAAATTTGTGAGTGCAGAGCAGGATAAAAGTTGATTTCATTATGAGGAGACCTGGTTTTTGTGTGAATCTTGGAGGATGTAGTAATTAACAGAATAATATTGTTTCCATAGAGTCATTGTATGTAAGACAGCTGCCCTGGTATTAAAGTCATTTCTCACCTACCTGGATACGACATTCCAAACTGCATTGTTTAATACAAAAGGTCAGTGTTTGAGTTTGCTGGGCACCTCTTCTGAAGGCAAGCAAAATGTATGTGTTCAATCCGGAAAGACAGAAGGAGTACGAAAATGAGCAAGATGGATTGATATCCACATATTTAAAGTAGAATGGCTTGAGTTATCCTGAGGTTTACTTGCTGGTGTTTTTATTCCCTTGGTGATGACTATCAGGATATCCTGTTGCTATAGGCTAATGCGGAACGCACTCTGCTTTAATGGTCAGAGTTCAGTGGTTTCATCGTATTTTCACAAGCAGAAAGCTGGTCCTTAACAAAATTTGTTTTTTGTCCCAAGGGTCCAGGCATATCCTGGGAAAAAAATGTATCACAAATTTCAAGTATGCAAACTCTCATGGGCTTTTAACACTGTAGCTGCAGAGAAATTACAGCATAGAGACTTCATAGTCTCTATGAACATAAAGTGTAATATCGCATTCCCCTGGTATGCACTGATGGCATACTTCCTTTACTATCGTTCTAACTTGTAGAAAAATAGTTACCATTTTGAACCTATGCTGTCTTCTTTTTGCTTGTAGAAATCAGCTTTATGCATTAGAAAAGTTTGGAAGCAGAGTTCACATCACACACAGGAACAAGAGAAAGGCAGCTTACAGTGGTATAGATGGCATTACCAGCAAGAATCAATAGAACTGCCTGCTCTGTATGTTTGGGTGTTGGGTTTTTTTAAATTTTATTTTACCATTGCTAAATTAAATAATTTTTATTTTATTTTACCATTGCTAAATAAGCTGAAGCTTACTTCAGAAGCAACAGAAACTGCAGAAGTTTAGGTTTTCCCTGCAAATAGGAAGGTTTTTGCGGTTCCTACGACGGGAGCCCTCTGAGCATCCCCCTTTCTTTCTGAGCCACATACTTGGCACAGCGTCTTGCAAGTTCCACTCAGGGGGAGGCGAGGGGAGCGGGGCGGCTGCGGTGGCCGTGGCCGGCAGGGGCTGCTGTGGGCCCGGCCTCGGGGGGCAGCGGGACCGGCTGCTTCTCCTCCCCGGGCTCCTCTTGACAGCCTCTGCTCTCCGCTTGGTTCTGCCGGCTGTCAATTAAATGGAATTGATTGTATTAATAAATAACCATTGCTTGTCAATCCCTTGCTACCGCAGGCTTTTTTTTTCTCCCTTCCTTAGTTGTATATGAGAGAAGTTAGCTCTTTAGAAGCATCTTTCTGATTTTTTTCTCTCTGAATTTTTGTGTATTCACGAGTTTGTTACTCTATTTTAACATAGATGTGCGTATTTGTGTGGAAAACCTACAGTTCTGTCTTTTCCCACTTCTCTGTCTCATCTTTTATCACTCCATCCGCTTTTTCTTTTGCTCATTCCTACAATCATCACTTATTCTGTAAGTGCCATAAGTACCTAAATACTGAGACCACTGACAGAATCATTATGCTAGTTGATAGCTGTCTTGGTAAACAGAGGGTTGGCTGTAGATTTGGGAAGAGATTTCTGTAACATTGCAAAGCCATCATGTGGCTGACTTCATCATCACCTTCAAACTTCGCAAGTCTGGTTGGTGTGTGCTGAGGAACCAGGAGGCAACAAAAAACATTCTATCGCTTCAGAAAAGAACCCAAATACAGAGTGAGTATGGATGGGGTTTTTTTTGTGGATAACAAAAGTGGCAATTGTAGAACAAAAATGACAATTTTACCTCTGCTAACTACAGCACAAAAACGCATCGTGCTGAATGCTTATTATTGCATTTGCAGATTGACTTCATATGTAACACATGTGCTTATTGTTGTTGCGTTGTGATTTCAAGCTTTTATGAAGTGACAAGCCACATATTAATAGTTTTAACAGAAGGTGCTCTAGTTGTTAACATGGTAACACCTTGCAAGAACAATATGTTATGTCCGTGTTTGGTTCTAGAAATATGCAACTTTCTGCGCTTCAAAATATGTCAGGTACGGGGCCTGGTTAGTACTTAGATCTGCTTAATATATTATCTTCCACAAATTCCTACTCTGTTGCTCAGTCCTGCTATAAAAATTTGCTGCCTCAGACTGCAAAATATTAATTCATTTCCCAGGGATCTCTTTGAGTACAAGCTGTGAAAGCAGATCTGGAAGTTGCAAGCACATTTGCTCTTCCTTAATCTTACTGAAAGCTGAACTGATTGCTAACACTAGTATAGTAACAGGTGTTCAAATATATCTAAGTAAATTATTACCCTAGCTTGGAGGAATCTCCTTTTTCTCTGGATCACAATCAGGTAATCAGCGGCATATGGATAAAATCCTATTTGTATTCAGCTTGGTAAAAATGGTGCCATTACTACCGTAAATGAGTTTTATAGTAGCAGGCTTCCACCCCATGACTCCAGCCAATGATAACAAAAAATTTCAAAATAAGTTCAAAGTATATAATGGTCACAGTGGCCCAAAGAAAGTAAAATAGTGGTGTTTTGATAATAATAAAGATTAGGGAGCTTTATTTTTATTTACATTCCAGGTATCTTAATAAACAAGGTAAAATTAAAATAAGTTAGAGCATTAAAACTTCCATTTAGTTGCATCACAAAGGGGTCAGACAAGGATAAAAATACCAAATTTGATGTCTTTACAGTAACTCATTTCAACCTGCCCTTCTGAATAGGCAGTGCATGAAAGCATTTGCCCATTGCCCTTATTAAACTGTCATGATTTGGTGTGAAGCATTTTTCCCCCCAATTTGCGTACCTGGTAATAGACTTCCTAAATATCACCTCAGGTCCACTGCCAAAACAGTAACCTACCTGAGAGAAATGTTGGATCAAATGTTAGTGATGGGACAATCTCAGCGCTGTGTCTGAGTGTGAGACAAATTGTGCAGGCCATTAAAAGCTATATGGTCTATTGTCATGCTAATGTTGGGTTCTTTGTGTAGTGTGAGCTTCTTGCCTCATAACATGTTTCCATGACTCATTAAATCCTGTGAAATAAAAGCTCTCACAATTCTAGTACAGTGGAACAGTCATTTTTCGATTTAATTATAAACAGCCTAGATAATGAGCTACCTAACTTGTCCCCTTCTCAGAAGAATGGTTTTAGTGACCTCTTGTTTCTCTAGAGTACCAAAACCCACTTCATTTGAAAGATGGAGCTAAAATTCCGTGACAAAATAAAGGGGTTGCATATGCAAATAGATGACTAATATTTTACATTACGAGTAAGAAAATATATTTTGTGAATCTATTTAGTATTCAGCTTAAGAGAATACAGTAACCATAGCAACTCCTTATCACCTGTTTGAGACCCTGCAATGGCTTAACGAAATGTGCACCAACTGCCCTGCACAGCTGTAAAATTTGTAAAATGCTGATATTATCTCTTGGAGACAACTACACTGAAAGATAAATGAGTAAAAATGCTTGAGATTCATGACTGTCTACTATCTGCTTTCTCCTTGCCATTCTGCTTTGCTTATACATATCCATTTTATTTATTAAAAGAGAAAGATTAATGGGTAAGAGGAGTCACTAGAGGGAGCAGAGTGCTGGACACACATCACTTCACCACAGCATGCTTATAATAACCACCTGCAGATAGGTGCTCTGAAGGCTTTAGTGGTTTGTTGTGGCCAAACAGAGGCAACATAAAGTGAAAGGTTTTTTTAAAGGGTTAAACATGAGAACTCACAGGAAAGCACCCAAAATAATAAAGTAAGTGCAGATCCCTCCCCTGAAGCAGTTATTAATTTACAATTTTTTTTTTTCTGTGGTGGACTTTATTTTCCCAGTCTTATGTCTCTAAACTACTTAGAGAGGCAAGTGCTCATCAGTTATCTGAAGACCCCAGTGAGTTCAGAGTTCCTTTGATAAAAGATGTATGGAAACTGTGTTTAAATCATAAAAGTCTTTAATTTCAAAACCTCATATGATTCTCCTTTCTCTCTCACTTCATTGTGAGGCACAATATGCCATGTATATGTTTATGCTTCCCCTCCCAAATGTGCAGGTAGAAGGAGGGGTCCAAAATCAACGGTTACCAAGTGATTTGGTAATTGAGCAATTCAGCCAATTCCTCTCTACGTGCTGATGCATCTTCGCGTCTGTTTTTGGTCTGCAGCAGCATGGAGTTCCAAGTCTTTCACTCTCACTTGCAGCTAGTAGAGGAAAAACTGAGAACACTTGAAGTGTGGGTGGCTGGAGCTGACAGGATTGTCAGGCCATCACTCCCCATTCACATAAAGGACCTTCTTGGTGCCCAAGAGGTGTGAAATGTGTCTTTATGAAATGGGAGTTAGGACCTTCGCATACCATTGAAGTTTCATAGTGTATGACAGCAAAATACAAGCTAAGGAAGATGTTGGAATGAGAGAGAGAGTATATGTGACAAAGTGTGGCCCTGGGGATCAAAAGGTACATGAAATAGCTTAGAAGGCATGCATTAACCTTCACTGTTGGGGTAGTGGCCACTTTTGTGCCTTTTTTTCCTGCTGTTGGTGCAAAATAATGATGTCAGAGAATGTGTTGTAGGCAAGGGTAAGAATTGTTGGGTCTCCCTGTAAAAAAAAAACAACAAAATACAACACTTGTACTCATGAATATCTGTGATATCAATGAATTTCCATGTTGAAGTAACAAATGCAGGCCAGTAATAAACTGGAAGTAAGAAATACAAAAAGTAAAGAGGAACGGTGAGCATTTTATTTGTGTGCTGTCCTTCATATTCCAAAGTCCTACCTAAATCTGCTTTTCTGAGTTACTGGATCTTCATGAAAAAGTTAAACACCGAGTATAAAAATATAGTTTTCATGGATCTAATAGTCTGGTTTTTTTTATTTTAGTGCTTTTAAAAAGTGTACCTTATAAATGAGAATCAAAGGATTGGATTATAAAACTGTTTTCCCTGAAACCTGGAGAAGTACATTATCTTTGCAGTCATTGTCTTTTATTGCTAGTGACATTTAACAAAAAGGGAGGCCTGAAGAGGGGGTACATCTGGAAATGTGAGCTAAATAAAGTAAAAATTCTTTTGGAAACTGGTAAACCTAAACTATATCTGTCTGTAATTAAAAGGAACGAGGTACAGTGGCTCATAAAAGTACCATCTGAAAACAGTTTAAAGGTTAAAAAAGGGCTACTTGGCACAGACAGAAGGGTGAGACCTGACCAGACCAGTCCTCCCACGGCAGTCCTCCCAGTGGGCCTATTTATAAATGTAGTGTTTCAAACCCCTCCTTAGCTGCTGCACATAGAAGTAATTTTAAGCAATGCTCCTGGTGAGAAAAAGCATTAATGTGATAGAGAAGACGCTCTGAAAGTGTCTTTTACTTTACTGCTGTGACTCATGCTTTGTGATATCTGCCCACATCTTTGAATTGCTTAATTTAAAATTCTCTGGTAAGAAGATTCTTTTGATTTTCTTCTAAATTCTTTGCCTGTTTTTCTCATTTGAAATTAGAAGAACATGATTTTTTTTTATTGTCTTTATTTCCCATATAAATATATTACATATTCAGTACCAAGGGCCTCACTGAAGCAGTAGGAAGGGATAGTAAAGTGATATTTCATAGGTAATCTGACCTTGACAGTAACCCCAGTGAACTCCAGAAGTTTATGAATCAAATCATGAGTCACATATGTTAGCAAATTCTCAGTTGTGTAAAGAGGTTTTCCTGGGCAGGGTCTAAGGACTTCAGGTTTGGAGTTAGGGTTTTGTTGTCATTCCCCAGCCTACCTCCTGCAGACCTGATCTCACCACAGACATTGTAATCCATTGGTACCCGGACTAGGGGAATACTTAACTTGGGAAAGGAACATTTTGCTAGGGAAGATGTCCTTATGACTTCTTTCTTTTTAATGGAAAAAGTCCAAGAATATACATTTAATTTACTTGAAGAATTTGAGTATCTTTCTCTTACACATTCATGCACGCACACAGAATTTCCCAGTAATAATTTCAGTAGTCTACTTATGTTGTCAGATTATTAATGTCTTTCCCACTCTGGCTACTAACATTTAGCCCAGAAACTCATAGTCATATCTACAAAAATTAGTCTTTTTATGTCTTTCATTCCTGCTTATGGAAGAGCCTCTGCTATAAAATGTAAAGATGTTTTTGTTTTTATAGATTTGCTCTCTTCTTTATTATCCTCAGGAAACTAATGGCAGCTTGAGAATTAAAACGGGGGAGACAAAATGCCTTGCTGTGGACACACAAGCAGTTTACAGGTTGCAATTTGTATTCCCATTGTTTAAGGTACAATCCCGAGTCACTTCACAAGGTTTCCATGTGACCCTGTTGCTGTATAGTTGACAGACAGATAACTTTTACATCTCCAAGAGGTTGCCTGTCACACAGAAGCCCTTTTTCCATGTAGCAGGCATGGATAGCTGGTGCATTGGAGTGAAGAGATAAATGAGAATTCCCTGTGGAAATATTCTTGGGAGGTTCAGCTGCAAAATGTAATTTTCTCATTAAATTAGGTTTTGTGAGAAAATGCAGATTCTTGACAGATTTTTCTGCCTAGAAACAGTAAACAAAAGATTTTAGTCCCATCTGAACTTTTAGACAACTTCGGCTCTGTTGGTCTAAGCTGAAACATCTTATTTCAGGTCAGTGAAATATTGCTTGGTTGTCCCACCAGTGGCAGTTTACTTCATGGAATTTGCAGAGAGATATGTGAGCTCCCTTTTTTAGCTCAGCATAACCCAAGCTCTGTAGTCTCATTCCAGCAAAATGCAGCAGAACTTTGAAATATCAAATGTTTTCTGAGAACAAGCAATGTGGAGAAGAAGAAATGGTGCAGAAATACTTCAGTTTTTCATGTTAGTGGTTTGTTAGCATCTCTTGTCTCTTGGAAAGTTTTGCAACAAAGAGTTGATCTCTCTATAATTCTTCCTGGACATGGCATAGGTTCAACAGTGTTTAGAGTTTCTCACACCTGGCACAGAATTCTGCATTGCATAGGATGTGTCTAAACTGCTGTGTGCAGGTTGAAGGAAAATACTCTTTTAGATCAGAATGGCTTAATGTTGAGACTGTTGCATGGTTTTTTGGTAAATTCATGGTTAAGGGTTTTCATTTGGAAAGGAAAGACTTGCATGGTTGGTGGTCTCAGCTAACAGGCAGATAATGGGAGTTTGAGTAGGTACCTGCTTGCTTCAGGTGACAATTTATCAATTTAGGTTTTAATGTGTTTCAGTGAAATTGTGGCCAGATGAATCTGTGTGGTCATATGTTTGGATGCAACTCCTGGAATAGCAGAATGATAATGGCTTTGACAGCTACTGTTTGGTGTTTGGCTGCAACAGGCATATATTGTACAACTTCTGCGAGTTGCCTGAATTTTTATTTGCTTGGCATGAGTCATTGTATGACTGATTTTTGCAATTGGTCACTAAAATAGTTGGCACAATATACGATGAAAGTAAGTTACTCTTTCTTTCTCTCTATGCTAACAGGGGTCACAGAAACATAAAGCAATTCTTATCTTGTTACTTTGTCATTCTTGTTTTCATAGAGGCTTTGTAAGACTGCAATATTAAGAAAAATCTGATGTCATTTAACTATTGTCTCTTACTTTTAAGAGTAATGAGGTATAATTATCACTGAAGTATCAAGTAATTTTAAAACCCTAGGAAATGAAATGGAGAAACAATGGTAAACTAATTATGATTTCCATTTAATGCTGCATATATATATAGTAGAGAACAGATGTTTTAGGAACTCTAAACCTTTATAGCATCCTTTTTTAACTTACTCTACTTCCATATAATTGTGCAATAGACTATCAGAGACTTCTTATCACTAATTTATTACACATGAATGTGCACCAATTTGTTCATCCTAGCAGGTCAAGTATCTGCCTCATAGCAGATGTGGTAAAATGAAATCCAGCAGATACTACTCTTTTTATTAAAATATCTTAGTCAAATAGTGTAGTCAATGATGTCATTAAGGTAAGTGCAGATGGAACATTTTTTACTAACTTTCTGTCTCTCTGAGCTGTGGATGACTTTGCCTAAGGGATGGAGGAAGAAGTTGTCCTGAAGAAATCTTCACTTATCTCTTGCCTGTGGCTAATACAGTCCCAAGTGAGATTGGAGCAGTTTGAGAGATGCTGTAAATAACCCAGCGAGGGTGAATGGTCATCTAAGGACCACTCCACCAAGAGGATGGTCTGTTGTTTCTCATCTCTGGCTGTTTTAGCAATACCCCACCAAAAGGCTGAGTCATCTAGCTTGAAAGGCAATGAATTTCCCAAAGGTCTGCCTTAAGAACATCTTTATGCACTGTGGCTTTCAGAGTGTATTTGTAAATTTAAGGATGTCTGACATTAATGGTCTTATTTTTAAACTTCTGTTGGAAAACATGGTGCATTTAAATACTCATGAGTCATAAACTCTGCAAGGGTAATTAGTTTATCTTCATTGCATTCACTGCAGTGATATTGATAAAAGCAGTTTAGTACTGCTTTGTGAGATCCAGCTCTGCGCATTCTTATATTCACAAATATTAACTATATATTTTAAAATTATTGTGTGACACTTTCACATCAACAGTTTTTCATATTAATGCTATTTCAGAGTTTTTTTTATTTTTTTATACTGACTTCTCAGAAATTTGTCTTCATCTTGCAACCTCGTATTTGTGCCAGTTCTTCTGGAGGTTATTTTCACATTACAGTGTTGCCTTGAGTTATATATTTAGTTGTTATCCTGGGTTATTAAATAGTATTTTGTATTTTGGACATCCCACACTTCCTTCAGGTGCCTATTTGAAACTGGCATGGGAAGGACTATAAAACCCATTAGAAATTAATTTCAACACCAGTACTTAGGGTGTGAATGTTACCTTTCCTCTCAAAGTGCAACAGTTTACCTGCTTGTTTAATTAAAAAAAAAATATTAATTTTTATCAATTGTCTATATTTCAAATTAAAGGCAATCTATTTGTGATTTACCTCACACCTGAAGATGTTGATTTTCAAGCTAAGTTTGTTTCTTGACTGATGTGCTGGGTCATATTTTTCCCTGCTGCAACTCTTTCACTCCTGCCATATAATCAGATCCTGGGGGCTGGCTCTATTTGGCACAACTCCGTAAGGAGAGAGAGTGGTTTTTCTGTCTTTAGAGGATATCAAATTCTCTGGGCCCAGAAGGATTTCCACAGCAGCTGGAATTCAGCTAATGAGAGAAAGTCCTTTTCTCCACTTCCCGTTCTGCGTTCCCCCTGCAGCTGGTGAGGAGCTAGCTTGGTCTAGAGTACATAAAATTTTACACCAAAAAACCTCCAGTAATTCCACATTAGGCTGCTTTACATCTGTTCCACCAGTCCAAAAATATTCCTGTGTTTGGCAATTTATTGAAAAGAACAAAGCTATTGAGAAAGGTTTAATTAATAAATCAGAATAAGCAAAAGTTTCAGATTTTGAAACAACGCTAAATTTTTGGTATCAAGATTGTTGTCCTTGCCTTGTCACAGCTTGAAACCTTTGAACTTGACTACTACATTGATGGGCACTGAACTCAGCCTCATCCCACTGAACTCAGCTGAACTTTACCAGAACAAGAGTTTAGATGCTGAACAAGAGTCTATATGCTGACAAAGAATATACAACCTTGTTTACTATGTTTTAGTAAAAATATGTGATATTTGCTCATAATGTACAATTTGTAACTAGCATTAAATGAGTGTGTGAGTGTGTGCGTATTGCTGCATGTTTATAAGAACTCTCAAAGCTTTTTGGCTGCTTAAGCCAACTCAGGACACATGTTAAAATTACCTCTTTATCTTAAGCAGCAACAGGAGGCATGATTTTGAGTTAGCACCCAAGGCCCTGGGCTCTCACAAGTACCTGCTAACTAGTTTTGCCAAGTCAGGAGCAGAACAGCATGAACCACACTGAAATTCTTGCTAGTCAATCTACTGGTAACAGAAGCCCAGCTAAAGTTATTCCCCTTACCTCTGCTTTTGTCTACTGGACAACGTGATGCTTGAGACATGAGGCTGGATGGAGGGCTTTTGTGTCTGCCCTTTTTGCCTGGGAGGCGCTCGATGTGTGATAAGGAGTGTGGCAGACACCTGTGATGAGCAGCAAGGTCAGAGATACTTTGGTACTTCTATGTCTGCTGGAGTCACTCTGGGGCAGGTTAAATTGAGGTTTGATAAGGGGAATCTGACCATTACTACTGATAACCAGAGTTCACAGAATGTAAAACTGCCAATGGTTTTGGTTTATATGTGGCTATTTGGCTTTTAACCTGAACTAATTACATAAGAATCCTCTAAAACTATTGGGCTCCCCACCATGATTTTGGTCTCACTTATACAAGAGACCAAACAATGCTTGAACTTAGACCTGGCACCACCTCTTCTGGCTGTCCTTCCCTCTCTACGTTCCCACTGGACAGAGTGTAAAAGTTTCTACCTTCTGGGGCAGAAGCTTCTTTCACTTCCCCAAAAGCTGTATGACTTTCTCATGCATGCACATACACTTGTGTTACAGATGCAAAACTGGATATTCAGAGAATGGTGTAAAACACAGCATCTGCCTTTTCTTGCATCCCAAGTGACAATCCTCTTCCTCGCATCTAGCTGCACCATTGTGTTTTTGGACACTGGCTTACCCTCAAAACTAGTTCAGAGGTAGATCTTCTCTCTTTCACTCATGCCACTCAGGCAGCTTTAAGAAGTTTAGCACAGAACTAATTTTCTGAATCACACTGCTACCACACAGGTTGATCATAAAGCACATTCCTCAAAAGTGGAAAGTGAATGGCAGAATTAGAATGGGGGGCTGTCTGTGATACTTGGTTATTTCTCTAAAAAAAAATAGTCCACACCCCACTATGAATGTGTGTCAGTGATAATT
>VZRU01003294.1:3576-53190 GCA_013398155.1 Pedionomus torquatus | reverse complement strand
AGAAGTAATCCCTGGGCAAACAATCCAGCTCAGGTGCCCGCCAGGACAGCAAACATTCCCCAAGGGGCACCAGGTGTGGTGCATTCCCGATAGCCAGGAAAGAAAGGAGCGATTATTTTCCTCTCCGTGCAATGTGCTGAGTGAGTAGCACTGGCCTCCCAGCCAGCAGAACAGGACCCACCCTGGCTCCAAGCAGGGCTGTGTTGTGCCCAGTATTGTGGTAAGTAAGTATGTGGCTTTGGGAAGAGGTCCCTGAGCCAAGGCGTGAGCAAAGTCTCAAGCTCAAGAGGTGATTAATGGTGGCATTTCTTGGTTAAATACATTTCCTCCCATCAGGGGTGTAGAATTTCAGGTGATAAAATGGATCTGTTTATTTTAAAAACAAGTCCTGCAAGTCACCCAGGCTATCTCTGAGCAGCCTTCCAGTGCCATGAAAGCTCATGTAGCACAGCTATCTCAGCATCCAGTTGTGTAGATGCATCTACCACCCAGAGGTTATTCCTCAAAGCTGGAAAACATATTTTTTCCTTCTTTAATGAACTTTACCATCAATCTGTTGATGTCTTTTCCCCTCCTCCTTACCCCTCAAAGAAGCAGAAATGTGTTAATGGCTTTACCTCCACTGCTTCCCATCATGTGAATGAGCAGAGAAGTCAAGGATGGGTAGGGCAGCCCTTTGGTTATAGCCCCATTTGGCCAGGACAAGACCTGGGTGAAATTCTTTTGCTTCAGCTCTCTCTCTTCACCTGTGACACAGGGGTTAAAGCAATTTTTCACACACCCCCAGGGCTTTAGACATAGGCAGAGATTTGGGCTGTCTGATAACATTTCATTGGGCCAGCTGCCTTAAAAAAACAGAGCATCTGCCAGCTCCAAAGCCAGGCAGCAAAACTCCCTGCCCAAAAGTTCAGCTCAAGATGACAGCAGGCATCCCTTTGCTCTGATGGAGAGCGCACAGGAGATAACACTAGCCCCCCCACCAGCACATCCCAGCAGGGGCCGTGTCTCTGTTTCATGCCCTGCCACAGGAACAAGAATCCCTTCATTTCCTTCGGACACTTATCCTCTAAGGATCTTGATCCCAGGGGCGAGCGACACAAACACCCTTTAAATCCATCACAGCAGGCTTAGCAGAGGATTAGCCAATCCATCTACCAGCTTTATGCTGGCCTCTGGCTCCGGGTTGGAGCTGGTCCTGGAGCCCTGCATCCCACCCTGGTAGCCCCATCCAGCTTCAGGTTTGCATTTCTAAAGGAGATGCTTGCAGGCAGAAATGGAGATAGCTTGGCTCCAACTCCCATTGGGAGATTGTTGCATCCCAAGCAAGCCCAGGCTGGCAATTGACTTCCAAAAGTGGCAATCATTTTCAATTGAAGAGCTGGTTCTGGTATGAGTTGAGGACATGGATGAGCACCATCTCCCGCCCCCTGCCAACACCATCCGTGTGGCCAGGGAGGATGATTAGAGAGTCTTGCCCAGGCTGATTGACCCTGGCATTGCCCAGGAGGGGAGAAATCCCTCTGCTCCACTCCTTTGGGAGGAATTCCCTACAGAGGAGCCCAGTTATTTCCCTGATGAAGATCTGACTTCTCCATTTCATCCCAACCTGGGCATCAGCAGATTAGCACCTGGGCATCACCCCTCTCTGTCATTGCTTTCGTGTTTGCAAGCAATTACCTGGATCACTTTCCATTCTTAAAACCTTCCTTCCTTAATTTGTCTCAGTGATGATTTTTTTCCCTTAGCTTCACTTCTATGCATGGCGTCCCCTTTAACTCTTCCGATTTCCCATCCATGAGGGCTTTTTGACCACAACAGCTCTCACAGACCCTCCCATGATGGCTTTACTCCAGCACAGGCCAGTTTGCATAATAGCTGTTGACACCGTAACTTCATTTGAATCGATCTTGTTTGCTAATTAGCTGATTGCAGTAATTGGCATGAATTACCTCAGGGGATTCTGCCTCCCTGGGGATTGGTAGTGGCCAGTGTGTCCCACGTAAGAGGTGGGAATCGTAGTACTGAGATGGCTTCTGCTCCAGAGACACCTCTTACAGGTATACCTGTGGATGCAACTCTCTGCTGTTCTTCAAAAGGAAACTGGAGATCACTGAAATACTGCATTAAAGATAAACCAAATGAAGTAGTTTTCCTCAGAGGGCATAATTCCCTTGCAAAAATTCACTGCCAAAAATTCATGGAGGACAAAATGCCATTAGGGTGGGTAAGGAGGGATCAGGCATTGCTGTGGAGAGTGAGTGCCCTCTGATGGCATCAAGTTATTTGGGGGATCCAAAGGTAACCTCAGGCATGAGGTACTCCTGAAAAGCTTTGTGACAGGGGAGACATGGGGAAGGATCAATGATTTTCTCCTCTTCATAGTCCTTTTTTCTCTAAGTACCAGCTGCACAGGGAGGATGGAGTCTGGGAGGACTTCTGTGGAGCCCAGCTAGAAACACTCCTGTCTCAGCCCCTTGGCATCCAGTCAAGATCCATTGCTTCACCGCTCCCCATCAATACACTTCAATGATAAATCATACTCGTTTTTAAACCAGAATAACCATGTCACTCCAAACCAAAACATCTCACATGAGCACATTTCCATCTGTGAAGCTGCCTGGGTCATCTAATACAACCTGCCTCAAATGAAGTTGAACGAATCTGCAAAGTCCTATTTTGCATGAGACATCTATTTATATTGACAGCTTCCCACACTCTATTCCTCCAGTCCTGCATCACTTTCTGCCAGGCTAAGCTGCATCACTCCAGCTCTTCTTCTTTCCCCTTTTCTGGAATATTGCCCTGCAATTATCACCTTTCCAGTCTTCTGGGCTCAGAGAGAAGTCCCAGGACCTCTTAGGATGAGCAGCAGGTGACACCATTCCTCACCCTGCTTCTAGGGTGCTCTTGGGAGCAAATTAATCTGAGCCCACTGTTTAAAAATGTTTATCCCTAGGCTATGCCATTTATTAGTGCCTCCCTAGGTTACTAATGGACTAGAAAGCACTTTGTTGCCTCTCTGCAATATGAGAACACTAGCCTGCTTTTGCCAAAGCCAGAAGAGAAATTATTGAGTGTTTCTGCTTTTTTCTCTATTCATATGAGCAATTTTCTGATCTCCAGCTTGGGGACAGGGAAAGCTCTTTTTCTGGTAGCCAGTGTTGGTTCTTCTGTATTTTGGGTGGAGAAAAGACAGCCCAAAAGAAACTGGGGTCTCCAAGATGCTTTGACTTTCCGCCAGTGCTGCCAAAAGGCCAAATTGTTAGCCAGACCTTTTATTCTTTATTTTAAGAGGGTGAAATTATTAGCTGGGTATCCACAGGCTGAATAAACACCATAAACAGGTCTCAACTATATGTAACACCATCAGTCACTGCCAGTGGCCCCAGCTGCAGAACACTCTCACCTTGCCATCTGTGTGGGTCACTTGTCCTCCTCCGAAATCACAGTGGGGGTCCACAGAGAGTTTCAGTGCCGAGTGTCATGGTCATGCAACCCATCTCTGCAGCCAGGTTTGCAGGTTGGCATCACCTGAGGCTCCTGTTACTCTCTGTAACCACCTCTGATGCATTCTGAGCACTTGGCAGAGGTAGAAAGCAAGCAGTGGTGGATACTAAAGAAGATCCTGGGTTTGCACTATTTACCTGGTGGTGTCCAAAAGCCCAAGAAGCAGCTGGACCCATGCATGAGATCTCAGCAGTGCAAGGGGCATGCAGGGAGTTTGTCATGACTTGTATTTGCTGCAGCAGAGAAGAGAAGACCCCTGGCTGCTCATAAAGAGACTGCGTCAGACCTGGCCAGATACAAGCTGGCCATGAGATGGATACCCCATTTTTACTGCTGTGGAGGAGTTTTGCTGGTGGAGCTGTTGTTGAATAGCTCTGCGAAGGATGAGTGGCATGCGTGGGAGTGGCTGGCTCATTTGATCTAAGGGAGGAGTTGGGTGAGGACACGGGACTTGTCAGAGAGAAACAGACCGAGGCAGAGAGCAACAGCAGCAGGAGAAGGAGATGCTTTTCCTTTCTCAAGGTTGGACACAATGAAATTTCCTCCTCCCTCTCTTGCTTAAAAAAGCCACATCCCAAGAGTCATTCAATGCTGTGCTTGAATCCATTCAAAACTTCGAGGTCAAACCTTTTTAATGAAAGAAAGAAAATAAACCCAAAGACAAAAATCTATTCTGGAAGAGGGGAGGGAAAGGAAGTAACTCCCAAAATATCAATGACAACCCTTCCTTTAACCCCAGCTGCAGCTGTAGGTTGGATGTCTCCACACCAGAGAGACCTAGCGGGGCAGGAGATGTGAGTGTATCCTTCTGCACCTTTTTTTTTTGGTGGGAGAGGGCCCAGTGATCAAACCACGGAGCCTGGGGCAGGTTGCATTATGACCATGAGAATCTGGGTGCTGGAGAGATGACATCTCTTGGTGGGAAGGAGGCTATGAAGGGTTGAGCAGGACAGGATGGGCTCCTGGAGGGAGAACTGAGTCAGCTGGCACCAAAGCTTGTAAAGCCGTTTACATCTGGTTTAAATACCATTAAACACAAAATGGAACCTCTCCTCCATCCCATCTCCTGCCGCCTCTCTCCCATCTTATGCCCTGGCCAGCAGGACCCCATGGCTGTGTGGGCTCCTAGGGTCTCCTGGTGGCTTTTGGAGGCTGCATTGCCCTTGGCTGTAATCCCAGCTGGATGCCTGGAGGCAGCTGATTCCCACATATACAAAATAATTAAGGTTGTGTCTTTTCTGCATTTCCTCTCTTCACATGGAACCATTAAGTAAGGCTTTTTGAGAAGGGGCCTTTGAGCCATTCCCATGTGGTATTAAAGTGCTGGCACTCAAGAAGAGATGGAGAGGAGTGCAAGCTGGAGGAAGGGGTGGATTTCAAACCTGAGGTAACTGAAATCCAGTTTGGGTATGGGAATGGACACACACAAGGTTCTGCTTTCTGCTGGGCGTCTTATTGCAGTGGAGGAGGACACCTGCAGGTATAGAAAACCCCACTTGTAGGACTAAACCCCAACAGGGAGCCCAGCAAGTCGCTGGAGAATGAAGAGAGTGTGAGGGTGCTCAGCCCACCCTTCTTTCAACTCCAACGCTGGCTGGATGCCGATATATATCTTCCATCCCTCTTGGTGCTGTCTCTCACCCTACCACCCCTGCATACTTGTGAGGATGGGGCAGTTCCTCAGAGGATGACCAAGGGGCACTCTGGAGACAAACACGTTCTGTTTGGAGCAGCACAGCAAAGCAAAGACGATTTCCCCACAGCCCATGACGTGTCTCAGGAATTTACGGTCTGTGACAGATGAGTCAATATGAGCGGGAAAAGTCTGGCTATTTTTAAGACCACTGACATTTGGGGGTGTTTAACCCCTCTCCCTCCTCCCATGGCCAGTGCCTCAGCAGTGCCATGCTTGTGGCACAGCCACCTCAGACTAGGAGTAAAGTCAAAGACATAGCTCCACAGACACCATCAGTGCAATGCTGACACTAGTAATAATGGGTCCTCAGAGATAGTGCTAGGCAGAAGCAGGAAAAAAAGACCCTTCTTAAGGCAAATACGTGCCAGACTCAAGGAGTGGTCCTTCCTAGGATGAGAAGATAAAGGATGCAGGGTCAGGGTGACTGGGAAAATAGGATGAAGGGGGCAGGATCAAGGTGATAAGGAAGAGGCTGTTAGGAGCCATGTAGAAAAGGCAAGAAGCCATGCATAGATGTTTTGTCCATGCTCTGCTGATCTGCTTCTTCAAGTGCTCAGAGGTCTGTCTGCACCAGGGTGATTCCCTTACTAGGAATCCACTTGTATTGAGCTAAAAGGCTTCTCACCAAGTCATGGAGATCTTCTCCAGAGCTTACACTCCTCCTGGGACTAGGGTTCATTTGGCATCACAGCCTAGTGTAACCATATTCACGTGGCTGTGTCCTCTGAAGCTAAGCACTGTGTCACCTGCACTCCCCTGTCTGGTGTCACTCATGGGTTTGTGTTCTGGTGAGCCATCAAGTCCTGCCTTTCTTGGCAGCCCCTCTCTGGGAGTCCTCCAACCGGTTGACTCCTCCAGCTTATCTACCTGCTAACATGGCATCACGGGACTTGTTCAATTTCCAGCTGGACTCCAGGACAGGGTTACTTCTGAGCCAAGCCACTCCTTGTGCTTGCCCCAGGGCAACCATGTTTTGGGTGGCCCACAGTCCACCACACCATTGCATCTGTCCTTATCAGGAGATTTGGCTCCTCCTCAGGAGCCAAACTGCCTCTTCCCAGGGATGGTCTCCCTTCTCACTGCATACCCAAAATGACAACCACCATCTCCCCCTCCCTATCATCCCACCTTTCTGCTAGAGATGAGTTTCTTGTCCTTTCTCCCACATCTGCTCAGCCTGCTGCTTTCCTCTCCAGAGCTCTCTTCTCCTTGATGTCCTGCTCATACCCAGCCCTGGCTGCCCTGAACTGAAATAAGAAAATGAAGGTTTCCTGAACAGTAAAATGTGTTTTCGTGGAGACTGTGCGTGGGATGGTCCTATTGAAAAATTCACTCTGCATTTTCACCATGTAAGCAATTAGGGCAGGGCAATGACACAAATTTAGCAACCTTCATGCTAGATAATCTATAGTTTAGAAAATTTCCTGGTTTATTTTTCTTTAGCAAAATATTACGGGAGGTTGTATATTTATTATTTTTTTTAATATCATGCAGAGGAGGCCCTCTGGATCATGATCATTTGGGTTTTCCCAGATCTTTCTTCAACATTTTGGCTTCCTGAGACATGGTGGGGGCACTCAGTGTTTCAAGGATGAACAGCTGGGAAAATCAATACAAACAATGGAGAAGGATGATAGAAAAGGGTCTGTTAGACAACCTGCTTTATATTCCCTCAATACACTCCCAAATGTGACTTTAGTGCATTTTGCACTGGCTTGAGAGGGATTTCTGGTCCATGAACTTGTCAAGTTTCACCTTGAACCCAGGTACTCACTGATCATCAACTAAATCCCACAGCAGGGAGCTCCCCCAGGCCAGCTACTGCTGCATGAGGAAGGAATTCATTCTGTTTCTTCCTTTACCTGCCTTCTGATGCTTTTTGGCTAAGTGTTGCTCCTTTCTGTGCTGAAAAGGAGACAGAGATCAACATCTGTGTGCCATTTGGCTGTGGCTGTGGTCCTCCTCCCAACAGCAAGCCATCTGAAGCACTGCCCCAAAGCCGCCGCCGCTCTTGGAAAGTCTCCCAGGGATGTCTGAGTGATTTGTCAGCATAGATTCATTTAAAAACCTACAGAGGGAAAAAGGTGAAAATACTTCTGGTATTCATACAGGCAGATCCCACAGCAGACCCTGTCAGCAGCACAGGTGAGACAAATGGCATGGGATTGCTCACAGACCAGATAAATTAATAAGAATGCTGTGCTGGGATGAATTTTGCCCTAAATATATGAAGTACAAGTCTGTAACATGTGCCAAGCTCCCCTGGAGCTTGTTTCACTACTGCTTCCCATTTTACATGCACGTCTGAGGCATCCTGCTGCCCTGAGCTCAAGGCAGAGCTGAGAAAAAAATACAGCAGTGGTGAGACCAGGTGGTGGTTCCACATTCTTCCTTTGCAGAGCTTTGCCCCATACTAGCACAAAGCACTGGGACCCTTTGCCTGGCTTTAGGCAGTGAGATGCTAGACTGATTCAGGTTGGATGGACAGCACAAAGCACAATGGTGGGAGCTGGGCTAGAGGTGTGAGGCTTCGTCAGCAAGACCTTCTCCTCATTCAATGGGGCCTGGACATATCCCAGATGGATCCTTCACCTGATCCAGGATGTATTGGCTATTTGCTCAGTGTAAGGTGGCTGTGCTGGGCTGAGCAAAGTATGCAGACCTGCTGGAACTAGGGAAAAGGGATGCTCTGAAGTACTGGCATGTGGTCTATGATCATTGTGGAGAGGACAAACTCTCAGCTACATGGACATGAGCCAGGAACCAAAGGTCATCTCATCCAGTTCTCCACATCTCGCTCCCAACCCCACAACCACAAGTCAAGCAAGCTCTTGCTCAAGTCATTTGTCCTCTGTAAGACTTGGGCCAGGACAGAAAAAAAAACACTAAATGCACCAAATACAGCCTGTGAAGAAATGCAACACAGGGATACATTCAGGATCTCTCTTACATAGAATGAAAAGGCCAGGGGAATGGATGGCTTTTGTGCACAGAACTGAATGTCTCCATGTATGGAAAAAGGGGTGTCTTGCTGTGACTTCATGGAGCCGAGAGCAGTGAGGAGTACACTGTGCAACCTCAATCTTCACCAGCTCCAGAGCCAGCACTGCTATGGGGTGATTTTCATCCCCACCTAAAACATACCACAAGTCTGCTTAAAACCAGTATCTAGGAGATTCTCCTTGGCCTGTCTTTACTCTTTCAAGAATTCTGGTCACAACATCCCATTCAATAGGATTGGAAAGGATATAGAGAAAGAGAACGGGTACCAAGTAGAGTTTGATAGGGAACAACTATCTAGGCTAGAAATCTCCAGTGTGGGAAAGAAATGGCTGAGAAGAAGGTCTATATATAAGAGTGTATAAAATCATCACTTTCAGGGGGAATAATTCTCGTAATGGAAGAATAAGAGGTCTCAAATCATTATCTAGAGGTCACTTGCTCTTTGCTTTCACCTTCAGGTAGCCTTCTCATTGGTGTGACCTTGGGAGAGGCTGGGGTCTGCTTTAGGATGCGCTTGCCCCAACATCCCCGGTGCAAAACAGGCTGAAGCTCCTCTTGCCTGTGAGCTCTGCCTGGCTCCCTAACCTCATTCCCCATACTGCTGAAGTGTGTCAGTGCCCAGAACATGCTTGGCTTCACAAACAATGGAAACCCCAGCTAGAAAGAAGTTAAAGGTCTTTCCTAAAACTTGTCTGAAGCTTGGGGACTAGGGGAGGGGGGAAATTATGCATGGGATGTGAACAATTACACACCTCACTGAGAGACTGAGAGATGCGGATGGGATGGGAGAGCAGATAAGCTTGACCTGAGCATCTGCCTCTGGTGAATTTGCAGCTCTGGAGGAGATGTTCATTGGGTTTAGGCTAGAGATGAGGGAGGGGAGCCATGCTGTAAATGAAAATCCAGAATTCATTCTCCTTCCAAAGAACACATATGCACATAAGGCTACCACTGAGTTTGGAGAAGGCATCTTGCTGCCTAGTGTAGAGGTAGGAGCGGAAGCACAGGTGTTTGGGACTTGATCCTGGCCATGAGGAGATTTGTAGTGCCTGGCTGAGACCTTCCTGCTTCAGCACAAACCCAAAATGAATGTGGTGGCCATTTCCTCCTGGGTCCTTGTGGCTGATTCCCACTGATCTGGGACTAACTGGTTATTAGCAACCAAAAGGAGGCTGAGGTCCAAAGAGGTGGTTATGGAAGAGAATCAGCTTTGCATGGGCAACAGGAGACCATTTCACCAGGAGAGGTGCAGGAATGTGCACAGGGGAGGATAGGGTGGGAAGGACATCAGCTGTGATGGGAATGGGATAGAAATGGGTTAGGAGGAATGTGGCAGGGTCTGTCATGGCTCCTGCAAGAGGAGCAAGCTGTCATTCTTCAGCCTGGAAAAATAGTGGCTAATAGGAGATACGAAAACAGCAGAGGCTGGAGCAGAAATACTAGATGCGCTTGCCCTGGTCTTTCTGCTCTGCCTTAGGCTTTTGGCCACTGCTGGGAGACAGGATCCAGACTTGGTAGGTGTTAATGTGACCTGATAGATCTGCTCTTCTCTCCTGGTTGATGGTGAGCAAGGAACCAAATGGCTATAGTCAGTTTAAACCAGATTAGCTGGGTCCAAGTCCTTGGCAATACCTATTGTCCGCTCTAGAGGCTGAACCGAAAATTGCTGTGTCCCTTTGAAAACATCCAAGAGCTTGTTTTCTCTTCTGCAAACTATTTATAAAATTGCTCTCCCTTTTCCCCTGGCTCCCACACCATCCTTCTCTGCCTTTCTCTCCTTTCCACTCAGGAAGATGTGTCCATTGTTTTGCAATTGCAGCATCATTCCCCACTATATTCCCTGACATCAATGCTGGGAACAAAATATTTTCTGAAGAAGCAGATTTTTAGTGGCCCTCCAGGAGTGCTGGGGTGGAAGCAGTAGCCTGAGAGCCCGATGACACTTTCTTCTTGGTAGCAGAAGTTGTGTTGGCAGTCCTGAAGTGCAATGTCTCAAGGACTGTTTGCTTAGCAGGTTATCTACATGCTTAATTTACCCCTGCCCTCATAAAACCATTTGAAGCTTTTTCTCACAGTTGTAACCAAAGGCTGCTTTGGCACCAATCAGAACAAAAAACAGACATAAGCAAGATTAGGGCAGGAGGGCAACACCAGCAGGTTTTTCTTCCTGGAGGTACAGGCACAAAACACAATACAATGCCATGATATAGGGTACCCCAAGCCCCATCTGTCCATAAGCTGCTCTGCAAAGATCAGGTGAATACAACAGCAAGAAAAGGCACAAAAGCCTGTAACGGGAGGGACAAAAACTTTCCAGTAAGAACAGGTCAATTGCCCATCAGATTTTGACAGGTGAGTGGAGAAAGGTTTTGCATCAGTCATGAGATATTGTAAGAAAAGCACAAAAGGACACTAAAGCATTACAAGATTTGAGACAGGTCAGCAGAGAAAGGGACATCATGGATATTTTCAGTGCTGCCTGACTTGGGTCACTATGGGCTTCCTCTCCTGGAAAGACCATTTCTAAACACTGACACCAGAAGTCCTGCAGCCACTTAGAGTGATTGTGAACAGGAGTAAAACTGTCTTCCCTCTGGACAGGTCTCCCCTTGCATCCGCTGCATTGTTTATTTAAGCATCACAGGGTATCTCACAAGGTTTCATTAGATCTGGCCCTAATTACAGCTCTGTTGAGCTTTGTAGTCCCCCTCTTGATCTACCCTCCAGTCCTCTGTATCTTTTAGGTGAAAAAATGCAAAACAGATAATCAGGGAGGATTTTTTACCCCTCTCTAGGAATCCAGAATACAGAGAACATTTTTCCATCTGAGGACAGTTAATCTAAGCTTCACACAAGCCGTCTCAGACCCACAACACAACCAGAACTTTTTCTCATTGTGTCCTTGAGATGTCAATGCCACCTCACATGCCCCAGGCCATACACAGCCCCACTATCCACCAAGGCACCAGCTTGATAGGGTGTCCAAGCCACTGTTTTTCTGTTGTGAGGAAGCCTTCCATATGAGATGTCCCCAGGCAAAACAGACATTTGATAAATGTGATGTTAGCAGTGTAAGGGATGGAGCGCAGGGGAGGTAAGGAAATGGGTGTCCATGCTTGGCTGAGTAATCCTGGTCCATCAGTGCCCTAAAAGACAATGTCAGGTTAGAGATACACTCCATGTTTCTGGAGGAGCTTCTTTAGAAGATATATGGATATATCTCCTCGCTGTTGCATTGGCAGCAGACCCTCCAGCACTTTCCAGTGCTCTCAGTCCATTTATGAGCAAACAGAAAGCAAGGAGTAAACCAAATCTGTGTCTCATTTGTCCTCCATCCTTGCCCCAAAGCTTGCTGCCATGTCCTTCATGCTGTCAGACACTGGGAAAGGTCAGCTGCCCTCAGAGAGCTGAGCCTTCTCCCATGGCCATCTCCAGCTCCACAAGACAGAGCAAGAGAAAATGCCACTATCACACCAAATTGTCTGGAACCTCTGCATCCATGTCAAAGCATTGTTTTCCTTTTGCAAAGGATCTGGATGGAAGGGAGAAGTTTTCAATGTCCAAAGATGTTCCCAGTCCAAAGCTGGGTGAGGAAAAGGGTTTGTTTAACACAACAGAGCAGAGAGCCCAGAAACCTGTGAGAGCAACACTTCCCTGCAAATCAGGTCATTTATTTAGCAAGTGAAAAATGGCTTCCTGAGGTTTGCAGCACCAGGGTAGAAATCAAAGAGCATTTGAAGTAGGCGGGAAAGCCAAGCCCTAGCTTTACCATTCCTGCCCTCTCACCAGATCCCCACCAGCCCAGCCAGCACCAAGGGAGACTGCAAAAATATTTCACTCTTTACACACAGCTTCAAAACCTCAGAGCCACCCTTTCCACAGAGACTCAGGTCAGCTGCCACATTAAACTCCAAATATTTTCCTAGCTGGCAAATAAAAAAATCTGTATGTCTGTGTCTAGCTCTACAGCCAATGTATATGAAATGACAAAGCCCCTGGCATGTATCTTGCAAGAGCTAATTATAGGATTTGGAAGCTAACGTGATAATATTTTCTTTAGATGTGTGGTGCAGATGTAATTACTTCTCCGGAGATGCCAACCACAGATGATGCAAGATGCCCTTATGTAATTGGCTGTTATTATGCAGTTACAAATATTTTCCCTTTCTGGCCCATCCCCTACTTTCCCCTCTTTTTGTTTCTCACCTTAAACTCTCTATGGCTTATTCAGAAGGGAATATGGTGAGGTCAGTAGGCCAACTGGACAGTAAGCAGAAGGGCAGTTTCATAGAAAGCCTGTTCCTGGGTTTCCCTGTCTGCCTCGTCAATGAAGGAATAAAAGGAGTTAATGGCTGTGCATCTGCTGTGTTGGCTTCAGTGGGGCTGGGAAAAGGCTCCTATCCAGCTTTGCACCTGATGGACTGGAAGGGTGTCATGTCAGAGCCAGGTATCCCCCCAGCCCTGGCATATACTGTGGCTTGTACATCAGTGCATGCAAGGCAGCCATCTGCTCCATCCAGCATGCCGTGGAGGATCACCTGCACCAAAAGCTCACTGCTGTCTCCCCAGGCTGGCATTGTCCCCAAGGCCCCTAGGAGAGGCTGAGGGATGCTAAGGCTGCAATCAAACCACAGAAGAGAGCTGATTTGTCATTGCAGGGATGAAAGCTTGGTGGGACACAAAAGCTTTAGCTATGCTGAAGGTTGCTCCATGGTGCAGAGATTTCCCAGGTGACCCACAAAGTCACACGTGCCAGGGCAAAATCACAGCATGATTGCAGGTCTCCAGCCAAAAATGCTTCCAAACCACAGTGACTTTTGCTGTGTATCCTTTCTGAGCTTCTGAGTTTTGTTGCTTCAAATTGTCTCTGTCCTACTTCCTTTCTCCTGTGGCTGGACAAGTAACAGAGGTCAGAGGTGTGGTTGACTCCAGGACCTAGGCTTCCTTCACTATCAGTGCTGGTCAGAAGGAACATAGTCCCCTGACTGCAAATATTCTGGAGAAAATATTCAGGATGTCCAGATAAACATCCTGGAGGCATCACCCCATATCTGTAGCATGTATTATGCAGCTGCTACCCTCTTCCATCCCACTTGCTTGGTCAAACCTGGGTTCTTTCTTGCTGTGTTTTAGGACTAATATATGATGGGGAGAGGTGACTCCTAGCTCTGAGGTAGTAAAACTGGGTCATGAAGACTTTTCTTCCTTATTTTCTCTGCATAGCGTCCAAGGACAAGCCTGGAGATGAAGCAAGTCTGAATTCTTTGGTGGCTGGGGAGCAGGCCCCAGGCAGAGTTTAGAGAGCTGACAAGGGGGAAATTGGCCATGTACAGTCTAAAGAAAAGGAAGCAAGAGAGCTGGGAGCAGAGACAAAAACACTGGTTCATCCACCAGAGAAACTTGTTTCCAGACATGGCCCGGGTGCCGATGACTGCAGAGGAATTTGTCTTCAGGGCAGGGAATACTCACGTTTCTCTGAGGACAAGGAAGCCATAGGGAAGGCAGTAGCTGAGAGGTGTGTTTGTTGTATTCATGGCATTCACTAACTGCAAACTATAAGATCCTAACAGAGCCCCAGGCCATTAGCTGGTCATGGATTCAAATTGCATTTCAGCTCACACCTGCCTTCAGCCAGGCAAATCCCTCCCCGTGGTCCATGGACTGTGTCAGCTGGATCCCCACAGACTAGAAAAGGAGTGCAGACCTTGGGTCCTGTACAGAGAGGCTTTGTAGGCACCACAGAGCTTTCTACTTTTCCAAGCTTTATACTTGGTCATCCACCACCCCTCCAGAAGCTCCTTCTTCCCAGAGCTGGAGGACCCTCTTGCTTCTGCTTTTGCTGAAGCTATTCAGCCACCTCATCTCACCCAGAGAGGTTGGACAGGATGGAAATTAAGTGGGTGGATGGGGACAGGGTGGGTGGACTGGTCTTCATACATACACAACTGAGGATCTAGCCCCTACATTTCTCCCTTGTAATGCTGAAAAAAACCTTCCACCCCAAGCCAAGGAGACTGTGACAAATCCCTGAATCCAGATGTGGACAGAAATGGCACTTCCAAACAGGATATGTATTGACCTGCTCATTTCAGTGGATATTTAGCCCTCCTGGTGGCAATTTATTGGACTACAATTTATTTTTACTAGACCTAGCCTGCTGCTTTGGGATTGTGAATGGGACTTTTTCTTCCTTCATTCTGGATAACCATCCAAGGATGTATAAGCAAGCTTCTCCAGTCTAGAAATGAGTTGGGAAACCTGGAAAAACCTGGCTTTGTCAAGGACTATTGGCTGTTGGAGTCCTCATCAGCACTGTCACCATCACTGCCTCTCCTGGGGTTGTTCAGCCAAGGAGCGAAGGAAGAGTAGGGAAAAAGGACAACACTGTTCAGTCACATACTTTTTTTCTCAGCTCATAAGTTTTATATTAAGGTCTTTGCCAGCATTAATGATGTTCAGGGTTCTGTGAGAGAAACATGCTCTCTCCTCCCCCGCGGAAGCTGTGTGGTTTGAAGGACTGATGAACAAACTCCACTTGTTCTTCTCATTAGCTGCAGGAAGGAAGGTGGTCATTTAATGTGCATTTCTTCACTTACGATGAGCAGGCACAGGACAGGAGTGCCATATGGTTAGGACCAGCTTTTATATCGCATGTTTCCCCCATACAGCTCAGATCTGACCTACATTGCATGGCCAAGCCACCACACTGGAGCATCCCAGCAAACGCGCTGCGCTTTCAGCACCCACAGCTGGAGATGCAGGAGCCTCCCTTGATTTATGGGAAGACCTGGGCAATGCATCAGGTTGTGGCTTGCCAGCACTGCTGAGGCTTTGTCTGTCCTGTGTTGATACAGAAGGAGACAGCTTATACCAGCAGGGATGTTTCTGCCAGAATAGGAAACCAACTCTCTGAATGACATAAACCAGAGTCTTTTGGCTTGTTCATGTTGCTTCAAACTGAGAGGGCAGATGTTGTCATGGAGTGGAGATAGAAAGTGTCCCCCCCATCATAACAGATGACATCAACCCAGCTTTGCAGTGCCAACCCAGCCTTGGGACCCCCTTCCAGTCCTCTGCAGCTTGGAGAAGGTCCTCTGCCATCCACAGCTCTCTGTGAGTATGAAGGGGCCTCACATGGGCTCAAATTACTCCACTTAATGAGCAGGAACAAACTCTCTCAACATTTTCACTTCAAGAGCAGTGCAATAGTGGGATCTCATTGTGCAAGTACTGATGCAGGTGAACCTCCAGGTACAAAGAAGGCTTTTCCATCACGTAAGCGGTCAACAGTTTGTTCTAGTGTAAATATATACTGGGTGGTCACGTGACTTTTTTTTTTTTATATGATTGCAGCCACAGCACTTGCTCAGGTTGTACAGACTGGTGGTGATTTTATCAGCTGTTGTACCAGTAAGGCTGAACTTTCTGGCATGGCAGAGTCATATTGCCCCTTCCAGTAACACACTGCCCATTTAGCTATGGTCTTTTTGATCCCCACAAGACACCCACAACAACCAGAAGAAGCAGCATTTCCCCAGAAAAGCAGGGAAGCACTTGGATTCTTGACACCCACTGTCTGCCACAGAAAGCAGGCTCAGGTCCTTCCTCCCAAGACCAGGCTGGAAATCTCTACTCTAGTAACAGATCCTGGGATTGAGCTTCAACAAAGCCTGATTCAGAGGTACCACATGAGATCAGATTTCAGTGTGCAACCTGCTGGATGACAAGCACTTATTACAAGTGCAATCAGTTCATTGCTGAGGTCTGAAGTTGTTGTGCTGCTGGTTGGAAAGCTCTAGAAGTCTACAGGCCAAATCCACAGTCTGTGTGAGACTACTGTTATCACTAGACCAGGCTGGCGTTGGCATTGCCCAGCCAAGGCAGGAAGAAATCCCAGGACAGAGACACCTTCACCTCATTCATGACCGGAAAGTATGTGCAACAGCCTCATCTCCTAAAAGAGACCCTCATTTAAGGAGGTTTTTCTGCTCCTTTAAGAGTTTTTTTCTGCTCCTCAAGGCTTTGAAAATGATCTTCTCTGTAAATAAAGGAGTCTGGTGAAGGGAGGAGGAAGGCTCTTGATCACTCACATGCTCAGGGTGTTTTGCTCTTCAGAGCTTTTAAGGAAGAAATCCTGATGTAGGGAGCCAGGCGTCTCTGCTCCCATTTCCTTCTCTACCTCCTCCTCACTGCATGCCAGGCACTTTGATGCTTTCTGCTGCCATTCCCCAGGGAAAGTCCCGTAGCTTCAGCCATCACTGTAGCTGACATTTTGCTCCTTCTCTGATCAGTGCAGAAAACACTTAACCAGTTCTGCAGCTGCAGTCCAGGGACCTCAAAGAGCCTTGAAATCTTGAAATGAAATGGCTCCAACAGGAGTGAAATCACCCTGCCGGGGGAGCTGCTCAGAGGATGCCACTTGTGTGACAAAAAGGAAAACAAAGGATCTGGGGAACAAAGAGTTTGGGTTTTGGTAGGGTTAATTTTGTCTTTCCTTGAGAGGAAGAAGGCTCGGGGAGGAGGGGTGGGGGGTGGGGGGGAGCGGGGAGAAAAAAGAAAGGAAAAGAAAAAAAAGCAGTATTTTTTTGTCTAAAAAATGAATTTTGATTTATTCAAGGGAAGGAAAGGGCATTGGAAAGAAGCAATTTCACCAAACAAAAACCAAAACAAAACAAAACCCAACCAACCCAAAACATGACCAAAATAAGCCCCAAACTACCAGAATATTTCTACAGAAATAATTCTCAAACTGGAGAATTTCTCTGCAGAAGAGAAAAACTCAGAAGGAGAGTCCCTGGGGTCCTATTTGAGAGCTACAAACTTTAATCAACTCTGTGTTGCTGAACACCTTGCAACCTCAGGACTTGTGCTGGGTATCTATCACCTTCAAGGCATGGACACTGTAGCCTTGAACAACTTCAGCCTGGTGGGGAAATAGAGGTTTGGAGAGGGACTGCTGCCCTGGTGTGAGCTGCTGGAGCTGGAAAAGTCAGGGTAGACCTTCCTCCCATTGAGGGAAGTGATGTGTATGAAATGAGGGAGCCAGTGGTGCCCTCCTCAGGATGGAGGAGCCTCTGAGGGTGCTGCCTGGGAGCTGCTATGTTTCTCTTGGCTGTTTTGGGGCAAAAACTGGCATTGCTGCTGTGGCTCCATGGGTGAAATTGGAGTGAGATGTGTTGCATTTTGCTGGGTACAGGTCTGACCCCGAGCTGTCTAGCGCGGCTGAATGGGGAAACCCACAACCATAATTTCTCATCTGAAAGGATTACATTGGGAGTCAGGAGGGATGGGTGCTGTCCATGCTCTCAAACACGAACCATGTGTAATGACAACCTTGCCCACTATTGAACCGAGGGAGAAAGGGGTAAGGATCTAACCAGCTTTAAGGGTCCTTTGAGGAATGTAGTTTTAGGTCCAGGTGAATGTTCAAATCCTCTTTCCCCAGGCAGAAGAAGGCCAGTCTGTAATGGATGGGTAGGAATGGCTTTTTAGTTGAGTTACCCCAAACCCCATAATACAAGGCTGAAGGTCATCCTGTCTGAGTGTCTCTGTAGAGTACTAGCTGTATTTGAGTATGAGCTCAGTCTTTAGGTCCCAAATGGTTTCTGCTTTCCACCTGTGGCCCCACACAGCTTGAAGCTCCAGACTCCCTCAAGCTGGAACTCATGCTCTCAGCCAAACTTTCCAGGTCCCATTTGTCTGGACAGTCTCTTTCATGAGGTGCAAAGACCAGATGCCAGAGATGCTTTGATGGCTATATCACTCCACATTAGCTAACCAGGGTCCCCACAAGGTGTGCTGTGCCGCCAAACATACCATGGAAATAAAATCTCTTGCAAGTTGTGTCAATAACAGATGATCTTGTCTAATTTAAATGTCATTTAAGAACCCACTATTAGACTTGTGATTCTCCATCCAAAGTCTGCCATGGTGGGGAATGAGGATCACTGCCTGGAGGCACCACAGCTGATTGGGTCTGAGTGCACAGCCCCCAAAAAGAGCAGCACAGCCATGAATAAAAACGCCAAAAGATATGAGACCATGTCTTGATGTTTCTATCCCATGGGGACAGGGCAACACAATGGCCTGGATTTAGCTGGCTGTACAGGAGCCCTTGTGCAATGGAGTGCTGGCTATGAATGATGGGCGTGGGTGTCTCTGTTGGCTCTCAAAGGTAGTGGAGGGGCTTTAGTGGAGATGAGCTTGATGAGTAGAGAGTTTTATGTCTCAGTGACTGGAAACCTGGGTTAGAAATAGGAGTTCAGGGTTCAAAAGTTTATGATTTGCCTGAGAGCACCAAGAGCACGGGTTATCCCTGACTTTCCAGCATTCTCCAAAGTCTCTTCCATCATGATTTATTCATCTGTGAGAAGCACTAAGACATAACACAACTCCCAAAGAATGAACAAGCACAGACTTAACCAGCTATAACATCAGGAAACTGCCTGCCTCCTGCAAGTTCTGCTAAGCCTGAGGGATGCTTACCTCTACACACCACAGCCAAGGGCTTCTTGGGTTGGGCAGCTTCACCAAGGGTGAAGCTCCATGCCCTGATGAAGCTCCTAGATCAGCCTGGGTTATTGCAAGAGTCGTCCCTGGGGTGGAAAGGGCTTTCTATATATGTGGCTGTTTCCAAGGTGTGTGTCATGAATCCTGCTGCTGTGAATCTCTTCTATAGAGATTCTTCTATGTATAAACCAGCCTGTTTCTTAGAATTCTTTGCTTCTGAAGTCAAAGGGCAAAAATAAGAGCTTGAGTCTCTGCAGAAATCCATTTTGATATAATTTGCACCTTCCCCATGCACCCCAGCAGTGTGTTTTGCTGTAGTTTAAATGCAATGCGTAACCCATATTTGATTATTGTTAGCATTATTGCTATTTTACTGTTCTTGATGCTATTAGCCCACCGATGATGATGCTATGTTTGCAAGGCTGTGACCAACAACTCCTTTGATATGAAGACATCCTGCCAATAGAAAATTCACTTGAGAAAATAAGTCTAAATTAGCAGCAGCTTTGTGTAGCTTTATTTCCCTCGTTGCACTCCCTTCATGACTGCAAATAATCCAATATAAGTGCAGAGGCCAGTCAGCCCCCGATGGGGAACCTGATTGCTCTCCTGCTGCAGCGCTGGCAGCCAGGGAGGGAGGAGAAGGAGCTCTGAACCACTCTATACCACCATGGGTCTGTTTTCAAAGATGGGGAGTTCAGATGGCAAATAATGATGGCAAAAGAGGGAGGGCAGGATGGTCCAGCTTCTGTGGGGTGATGGGCATCAGCCATTTCTCCAAACAGACTGAAAACAGCTGGAAAATGCCAAAGTTAGTGAAGGACAGATGCATGGTTGATGATCTTAGAGGCCTCTTCTAACCTAAATGATTCTATGACAGATGGACCCTTTGATGCTTGCTTCCTCACCTACAATAACCAGGGGAGACAATTACAGCCCGTTTCTATTTCCTCTGTGCTAAAACATGCTGATGAGCTACAGAAGGATCAAATTCCTCCATAACTTTTTTTTATTTTTGTTGTTGTTAAATGTGTGAACAACCTTACCAGGGAGTTTGGGGTTGAAATGGGTTGGTGTTGGCATATAAAGAAAATGTGATCTTTCTGGGTGTCAGATTCTTGTGTGATTTGGGAGATTTAGGATATCAAACCAAATCACCTCAAAAAGAAAAGCTGAGGCTGTTTCAAAGTTGCTGGGCAGGACTTGTGCTCTTTGCCCCTCTCTTTGCAGTGAACGGTCTCTCGGTTCAGCCATGCAGCTGGGAAGCATCCCAATTGGGATGGGGAAGTTGAGTAGCGTGGTCCTGCACTGGAACGAATCCAAAATAAACATTTGAGCAAAAACAAGCAATCACACCCCAAAATTCCCTATTTGAGCAAAAACAAGACATCAGACCTCAAAATCCCCATTTGAAAAAACAGTCAGTGAGACCCCCAAATCTCCATTTAAGCAAAAATTAGCCATCAGACCCCAAAAACCCAATTTGAGCAAAACCAAGTCATTAGACTCTAAAATCCCCATTTGAAAAAACAGTCAGTGAGATCCCCAAATCTCCATTTAAGCAAAAATTAGCCATCAGACCCCAAAAACCCAATTTGAGCAAAACCAAGTCATTAGACTCTAAAATCCCCATTTGAGCAAAAATAAACTGACAGAACCCAAAATCCCCACTGGAAAAAACCTAAGCTGCTAGACCCCAAAATCCCTGTTTGAGGAAAAATAAGCCAGCGGACCCTAAAATTTCTGTTTGAGCAAAACCAACCCATTGGGTCCCAAAATCTCTATTTGAGCAAAAACAAGCTGTCAGATCCCAAAAATCCTCTTTCAAGGAAAAAACAAACAAGCAAACAAACCACCACATAGTCAGATCCCAAAATGCATATTTAAAACAGGCGTCAGCTCTCAAAAGCCCCATTTGAGCAAACACAAGCCATCAGAACCCAAAATCCCTTTTTTGAGCAAAACCAAACAGTCAGACACAAAAAAATTCTATTTGAAAAAAAAAGCAGCTGAGGGACCCCAAAATCCCTATTTGAGCTAAACAAAGTTGTTGGACCCCAAAAATCCCGTTTGAAAACAACCCAAGCCATCAGACCCCCAAATCCCTATTTCAGCAAAAAGAAGTCATCAGAGTCCAAAATCCTTTATTTATGCAGCAAAACCAAGCGGTCGGTCCCCAAAGTCCCCGTTCGAGGACACGGAGCCCATCTCCACCCCGATGAGAAGAAAGAGTTAAGATCCCGCCGGCGCGGGCCAGTGGCGGCCAATCACACCGAGCAAAGTGCAGCCCTTGGCCCCAGCCCAGCAGCAGGTTGCTCTCTGCAGGTATTTTTTTAGGGTTTTTCCCGAGGTATCAAGCAGGGAGACGATGAACGATGAACATGGAGACCTGGGGAGGACGGGGAGTCGGAGGACACACACCCGGGCTGCCCAGGTAAATCCTGGTGGGTGCTGGATTTTGGAGGGAGGGCTCTTTCCTTTTCTCTCTTTCCTCATCTCGCTGTGTGTCTTTGTTTGAGCCCTGAAAGGGGCCAGGCAGGGGAATGAGGGGTTTCAGCGGATTAGTGTGGGACTGAGCTGGTGGAACCTGTTGCAGGTGCTTTCTTGGGGTGGAACGCACCCACTAGGCTGCATTTACACTGGAGGGGTCAGAGCAGAGATGGGGTACACAGAGGTGGGCTCCTCACGGTGGAGGGCTGCTATATCTGTGCCCCCACCCCCCCCCCAATCTAAACTCAGCCTGGATCCAACTGGCATCCAGCAGCTGGCATTCACCTTGCACCCCAGTGGGTTTTGGGGCACCACTCTGGTTAGCAGCACTAACCCCAACAGTGGAGACAAGCCATCATGAGGGAAAACAACCACGGGGGCTTCATCTGAGAGCCATGTCCGGGGAGGAGCGAGCACTTTCCGGGCTGGCTCTGCGCCCTTGAAATTCCTCAGGGTAAGTTAATGATAAATCATAGCTGGGTCAGTGTCGTGGGAGCTGTTGGTGAGTCCTCTCGTTGTCCTTCCTGCTGAGATGGAGGTTGGGGCAAGGTTTGGGAATGGCAGAGGCAGGCAGGAGCCATAGTGCTGGCTGCTTGGCACCTCTCCAGGGTTGATGGCTCACCCCAAATGGCAGGATCAGGCCTCCCCGGGCAACAGATAGGCCAGGGCAGGAGTCTAAATCATGCCGAAGAGTGTTCTTGTGACAAGGGAGTTCCGCCTGCTCCCACCCCAAGGCATTCACAGCCAAGGAGCAGGTGTGTAGCAGGGGATCACATTGGGATCCCCAAGGTCTGGGATGCGGGACCAGATGAGGATACTCAGGCAGTCACTGGGGAGCCAGGCATTGGATGTAGCTCCCCACTGAGGGACTTAAGGTGACAGCAGCACAGTGCCCATGTGGTGCAATGGGCCAGGAGCTCTCCTGTACCCCCCACTGCAATAATCTGCGTCGCATAACACTATGTGCTCAAGTGGCAGCAGCTCATCTCCAGCCAACTTGCCAAGGAGAAATTCCCCTAATAAGGGGAAACTGAGGCACACAGGGCTGGGTTGACTTCAAGTGGTCTGGCCTGCAGCATGGACTATCCCAGAGCCTCAGTCCCACAGCCCACAACGAGGCTGTTCCATCAAACCATCCTTTCCCTGTACCAAGTGATTTCATGGATTTTTCTTTGTGCCACTAAAGCTGATGTTTTCTGGGCAACAATTTTTACTGGGTCTAGACAGAGCACGACAACCAGCCCACAGCCAGTGCTGAGCATCTTCCATGGACAGCCACAAGGTATGGGCACATGATGGACACATAGGATCTGGGTTGGAATTTTGGACTGAGCTTGAAACCATCCTGTCTTATTGGCACACTACTCCTTGGGATGAGGAGAACAGACATATCATGTCATGGAGAATCTCTACCATCTGCCCTGGGTGCATCCTGGAGGATGCCAGCCTGGACCCAAACCCAGGGCTCTGATAGCAGCCTGGGAAATAGGGGAAAATGTCCCTGAGAACTGTGCCAGCAATCACAGCCCCATTGCCCCAGCTGAGGCAATGTCAGTGGACAGCCATGGCAGGATAATTCATGGTGGAAACCCCCTTGGGGGTCTCTAGGCCACTTTGCCATTCAAGGTAGGCTCAGCTATGAGGCCAGATCCTGCTTGGTCTATTCAGGGCTTGAAAACCTCCAAGGATTTTTCCTGCTGATTGGAAAAAAGGGAACATAACCCCGATATTCAAAAAAGGGAAAAAAGAGGACCCAGGAAACTACAGGCCAGTTAGTCTCACCTCTGTGCCTGGCAAGATCATTGAGCAGATTCTCCTGGAATCTCTGCTAAGGCACATGGAAAATAAGGAGGTGATTGGAGACAGCCAACATGGCTTCACTAAGAGTAAATCCTCCCTGACAAATTTGATGGCCTTCTATGATACTGCCACAAATTTGGTGGACAAAGGCAGGGCAACAGATGTCATCTTCCTGGACTTATGCAAAGCATTCAACACTGTCCCACATGACATCCTAGTCTCCAAATTGGAAAGTCATGGGTTTGATAGATGGACCATGTGGTAGGTAAGGAACTGGCTGGATGGCCACACACAAAGGGTTGTGGTGAACGGCTCAATGTCCAAGTGGNTATTTAAGCCCTGAGGAGAAAGACTTGTGAGTGCTCATGAATGAGAAGCTCAACATGAGCCGGCAGTGTGCGCTGGCAGCCCAGAAGGCCAATTGTATCCTGGGCTGCATCAAAAGAAGCGTGACCAGCAGGTCATAGGAGGTGATTCTGCCCCTCTACTCTGCACTCCACCTGGAGTATTGTGTCCAGCTCTGGAGTCCTCAACAGAGAAAGGACATAGAACTGTTGGAACGGGTCTAGAGGAGGGCCATGAAAATGATCAGAGGGATGGAGCACCTCTCCTATGAGGACAGCCTGAAAGAGCTGGGGCTGTTCAGCCTGGAAAAGAGAAGGCTACAGGGAGACGTTCTAGCAGCCTTCCAGTATCTGAAGGGAGCCTACAGGAGAGCAGGAGAGGGACTCTTTGTCAGGAAGCGTAGTGATAGGACAAGGAGTAATGGTTTTAAACTAGAAAAAGGGAGATCTAGATTGGATATTAGGAAGAAATTCTTTCCTGTCAGGGTGGTGAGGCACTGGAACAGGTTGCCCAGAGAAGTTGTGGATGCCCCATCCCTGGAAGTATTTAAGGCCAGACTTGATGGGGCTTTGAGCAACCTGGTCTAGTGGTAGGTGTCCCTGCCCATGGCAGGGGGGTTGGAACTTGATAATCTTTAAGGTCTCTTCCAACTCTAAGCATTCTATGATTCTATGATGGAGATGGCCAACCTTCCCTGGGAACCCGTACAAATCAAAGCGCCATGTTACATCTCCACATCACCTGCCAAGTTTTCTCTAGGGCTTTGCCAACCTTGCTGCAGTCTCCAAAGCAATTTTTACTTCTTTTCTTATTAGAGCAGCTCAAGATCAGTGCAGCCTGCTTGACCTTTTATTCCACACCTTTGTCTGCTCTTCTGCATCCAGAAAATACTGCGGATTAAAACTGGGAATGCCCTGAGATGAGGATCTGTGGTGAGATTGAGCTTGGAACAAGCAGAGCAGCTCTTCTGGATGAGCAGTAGTAATGCGCAGATTGATTTACTGATGTTGTTGCTGTCAATAAGGGGTTTCCATGTAGCTGTTGGGCTCTCTGAGCCTCATGCTGGCAGAGAGATTCTCTTGGCCAGCAGCATGGTCCACAAGTGTGGATCCAGCACACGCCTCTGGTGCTCTTCATCATTCTCACCATCATCACTCCTGGAGAGGAGCGCAGATGTTGCAGCAAAGCACAGTGAGTGCAGACAGGGGCTCGTGTCACTGCGTGTGACAAAGGTACAGCTCAGGTATAGCACATATGTGGTGGGGTGACGATCCCAGGAGCACCCCTGGGGTGGAGAAGGAAGGAGGACAGGCAGGAGAGCATAGAGCCAAGGCCATGTGCTCCATGGTGGAGGTTTCAGCTGTGTTTCACCATGATTTCCCCTCCTGCTACTTCCTGGGGGACAAGGACAGGGAGGGGTGGCAGTGGAGCATGTCTCTTAAACACAGCAACCAGCCAAGATGGAAAACTGATAGCGAACCGGGAGGATTAGCTGGAAGAAGGTGGAGCAAGCTGCACTATTCAGGCTTTGTCAGGGGAGAACAATGACGTCTTTATTGAGGAAGGAAAGTGGAGGGTTGGCAGGCTGGCGGGGACAATTTGGTACACAGAGTGTCTCTTGGCCAGCTCGGGGGAGAGGGCACTGTGATGCTATTTGGGCAGGTTGGTACCTAGTGTCGACTACCAGTGGGCCAGGGAACTGGGATGTGGGATGGAACGGGTTGGTATCCACTGTGTCCTTTGGCCAGCTGAGAAAACAGGGAAATGGGACGTGGCATATGGGATGAAACAGGTTGGTATCCAATATGTCCAGCTCAGGGAAAAGGGAACTGGGATGTGGGACATTGGATGGGGCAATCTGGTACCCAAAGTGTCCCGTGGACAAACAGGGGGATATGGAACATAGGATGGGAAAGGTTCATATTCAGCGTGTTCCTTAGCCACAGCTGGGAGCATGGGGAAACTGGGACATGGGACGGGCCAGTTTGGTACCCAGCATATCCTCAGGTGGTGGGACTCATCCCAAGGCATCACTGTGAGCCCACATATGCTGACCACATCAGGGCAGAGCTGACATGACCCTCCCTGCTACCTACACACATGGTGCCAATCCACAGCCACCCTTCCCAAATCCTCCAGCAATGGGAATCATGGTGCATGGTTTGTGAGAGTATGTTGTGCTGGTTCTGGGGACCTACAAAGCCTTGCAGCTGACAGCAAGAAGCATCCCATGCTGGGGACATCCTGGACCAAGTGCTGCCACCTGGTCCAGACTTTGATAGAAGGACCTCAGGGACGGAGGAAGCCATGATCCCACAGGCTCTCTTTCAGCAGCGCAACAGCTCTCCCAGAAGAGCCGCCTGGGTCTTTTCATCTCGTCTCTTTTGTTTCAGGCTTATTATGTAAATAGCTGATGCAGCCCCATAATGAGAAAGTAGTTTCCCAGAATACAAAAGGCTGTAATTATCTCATTAGCAGGCGGAAAGGAAAAGGAAATGTTTCTAAGCTGCTTGCTTTTATTTCCCACAGCAGCCCAAGAAAGTGCAGCCCCTGAAAAGGGGACCTCCCTGCCCCGAATCCTCTCACCCCCACCTAATGCCGCTGCATTTACAGGAGAAAAAAGCAAAGTATGGTCCTCACATCTCAGAATGAGCTACATTCTGGGGGGGCTGATGGTTTTTAACTGGGCCCAGTTATCCTGCAGATGCTGCAGGTCCCTCTGCGTACTCTCAGTCCTGTCAGATACTGGAACAGAAGGTGTTGTTGGAAAGCAGGGGGTCATAGAGGAATAGGATAGTCCCCATCTTCCTGAATTGGATGTTCCTCGGTAAGACTCACAAACTGGGATCACAGAACAGAGCTTCAGGCTGTATTTCTATGGTTGCATGCCTGTGACAGAACGTGATAGGAAATAGCCTTAGGACACATGGAAGTTGCTCCCAGGAGAAGGCATCTAGGATGGCTTTGGAGTTGCTTTGCTTTCTGAATTCATGCCTGCCTTGCTTATAGCTAAGCACCCAATCATTAGGGGGCAAAGTTACAAAGGTCTTTGCAAAGCACACTGGGCTGCAGTCAGGAGCTGCTCCTTGCTGAAGTCTCCAATACCCTTTTCTGCTGGGGTTTCCTGTTGCCCACACTGTATTCCTCTACTCGGATCATGGCCCTTTGGTCCTGGCTGAGTCTTCAGTGAACTGACTGGGAGCTGCCAACACAGCAGCAAACTGCTTGCTGGTTTGGCTTGACTTTCTGCCAGATTTGTGAGCTTGATCAGGCCATGGAGAGAGACAACCAGCATCAGATCCAGATGGAATCCCTCCTACAGCAGCGACTCAATGGAAAGCTGGTTACAGGCCACGATACTTGATGTTCCCCAGGGGATTTGCCTGGCTCCTAGGAAAAAACTGCAGGGTTTTCTCAAACCACAGGGTCTTGGGGAGGAAAAACAACTTTCCATTCATTTTTGTGTGCAAGGCCAGTGCCAGAGGTGAAGTATCATGTTGCCCCTCATCAATGCCTCCCTGCGAGTCTTGGGCAGAGATGCAGGACAGCGGAGCAGCATCAATATATCCCACTGGAGAATGGCGCTTCTTAACATTAATATTATCATTAACAAAAGCAAATATCTAATACCCCAAGCAGGACTGGCACATTCACTACTGCTGCCATCATCCTTCTCATTGCAGGAGCCTCTTTCAAAACTTCCTTAAAACGTAGTGATGGGACTTCTTCAGCCTGAGTGTGTTTTACAGCACAGATACGCATGGTGCAAAAGGAGACGAGGCTCAAAGCGCGGCTCAGCTGTGCCCTAGGAGATGCTGGGCAATGTCCTGCTGGAGTTTGGAGTCTGCCCTTGCACTGAGGGCTCAGGTGCTGCTGGAGAGCTTGTCCCCCTCTTTCTAGCCCTGCAGTAATTGTAAAGCCTTTGCACAGATGGATGCAAGATGTGCAAACACACAGCAATCCCATGGCCAAAGATGTACCTGAAGGTGGCTACAAGAATCTGGCACTCCTTTACCCGCCAACTTGCCTTCCCAAGTGTTCTTTTTGGACCTGAATGGGGGGAAAAGCTTCCCATCACAAAACTCCTATTTCCTTCAGCAGGGGTAAATGGGAGAAGAGAGGTCTGTGTTCTTTGGAAGCAGTGGAAGTTGTTCGTCTGACATTGTCTGGATTTTGGTTGTGGAAAAAGCTTGTGGCTGAAAAGCCTGAGATTTGTATGTTTTCACAGACAGGTTCAAGTGCTTTCATGCCATATTTCAGCAGTGGAGGAAAACCTGGCAGCCACCAGGCCAGGATGTTGGAAGGGGGGAAAAATTAGTTGGAGGAGGTGCAGAAAAGAGCCACAAGAATTACTTGAGGGCTGGAAAAAATGCCTGTGAGTTGGGGAAAGCTCATTCTGTTCCCCTCTTCGAACTGAGGCAACTTGAGAACAGTGTAAAAGAAAAGGAGGTGCCGACGCACTGGATCCAGGTGAGAGTGGTATCCCTGCCTCTTGAATTAAACTTTGTGGAGGTGCTTCTAGCCAGGTTTGGGTTATGAGGAGGTAACTCATGATGGCCCAGGACACACAGGAGGCAAAGCAGTAGCTGAATGATCTTTTTGGAGAATGTGCACAGAGAGGCTGAGGGCTGTTTGCTCAGCCTGGAAAAGAGGGATGTGACTGCAAGTTGTATTTGCAAATAACTGTTAGGAAGAGAAAAATCTTCTTGGAGGTGCACAGTAGTAGAACTAAGGCAAGCAGCACATTTTGCAGAGCAAGACGGGAACAATGAGAAGTGAGGTAGGTCCATCTGATCCCCTCCAGCACTACAACAGTCCTCCCCTGTGTCCATGTCTACTCTACTCAACTCAACTTGGGAAGGGAGTAGGAGATGGACTCTCATCCCACCATCACTGCTAGAACTGTCTCACAGGAACACAGGATGGCCACACCAACCCAAGCAACAAGTTCTGGGGCTCAGCAACATCACTGAGATCCAAACTCAAACGCCTCCCATGGATATATTGGCCCAGCTTGATTGAAGGTCTTGCACTTCGGTGGCGGTTTTTCTCCAAGGCTTGTTAATGCTTCACTGGGCACAGGTGGTTTTGCTCCCTACAGGGTCTGCTGTCTTCTTGCTGTTAACCCATTACTGGTCTTCTTCCCTCTCCATATATCTTCCTGGAAGAAGCTGAAAACCCCACAACAAAATTTTTTACACCCCTTTTAACTCCATTTCTAACCTGCTCCACCACCCCAGGATGTGATGATTTCTTTCCTCTAGCCATATCTGCTCTCTGGCACTGTTGCCAACAAACTGTAAAGCCACCAGAGCCCTAAACACATTGCAGGTGTAGGTCCTATTCCTTCCCCCCAGCCCAGAAAACAAGACGTATGTTTTCATTGTGTCAGTAATTGCTTGCTCATTAAAACAGACGCAAACAAACTCGACTGTTGAAGGTCATGGGCACACCTGTTACTGTAATTGGCGGGGGGTGGAATCTTTGACCTTGAGATGCCTTTGCTGCCTGTCCTGCCAGGACCACATGCCTGGGATGGTGCGTGTGCCAAGGCACTGCCTTGCTTCCGGGCTGTTTGCTGGAGCTTGCTCTGCTCCAGACCAGTGATTGATTTCCTTCTCGCATGGCACAGTGCCTAGGTATGTCTCCCAAAGGCCTTTGTTACTAGAGTGTTAACAATTAACCTACTCAGGCAGAAACAGAGCCAGGCCTTCATAATCTAGGCTTAGTTAACCATTCAGCTGCTTATCTGAAAGCAATTTTTCTTCTGCCTAACTGGAAGGCATTTGCTAACTCATTTGGGTAAAGCAAGTGTGAAGACGCAGGAGTTGTTTTAGAGATTATAATTACAATAGCATCTAGGGGTCCCCTGGAACTGCAGGCATGGTAGGAAACCTTCATAAGAGGTGGCTGTGAAAAGTTTACCCACCACAACTTGGGAAAAGGAAATCTCACCCCAGATTTTCTGCACCAGACAAAAATATTGCTGTCTGTAAGGCAGGGCTGCTGGGGAAAAGGCCAAGGCGCCATCGCAGTTGCACAGGATGGGGAGGTTGTGCAATATGGAAATGTTGGGGAGCTGCATCATTGCATGGAGTCCTGGTGTCACCAGCCAGAGAGAGGAGGCTGTACCAATATGACACGACACCCTTCCTAGGCAAGCTGCTGGTGTGGAGATGTGTTCCAGGAAGGGTGCTTTAAATCAATCCAGGCAGACAAAGAAATGCTTTTCAGGTTTTATTAACAGTTACGCTGGGAAATGGGAAATTAGCTCGGTGCTTATTGTGGGAGAATTCCCTTCTCCCTCTTTGTGTCTGCACAAAGTCCCTTCACTTGGGTTCTTGCTGTAACCACATGGCTCTGGGGAACTGGAGCTCAGCAAAGGCTGAGTGTTGGTGCCTGCAGGTGGTGGCACGGATGGACATCACCTGGAAGTGATTTGGGTAGAGCTGATCCTTTTCAGGAGGTGGGATGGACCTGGTGCCTTCTTCAGAGCCTGGTGTAGATGAAGAGTGAGGTGGTACTGGTGCTTTCTCACCATTGCAGATGGGATGTAACTTCTGGAAAGATAAACTATCTGGAAAGGGCAGTGGCTGGCATGTTGCTTAAAACTCTTGCTTTAGTCTTCTGCCTGTCTATAGCCTTTCCACATCACCACGGGACAGGGGAAGCTGCTTCCACCTCTCTGCTGTGGCTCAGGGTTCTCTTCTAAGTCCAGCTATGCTCAGAGGTGACTTCTCTTTCCTTCTAAAGGACAGACTTGGGAGTGAAAAGCCGGTAAAGGTGAGCCAATTCAGCTTCCCTCAGGACCCCTGTGTTCATGGACTGACAGGCTTAGCATCCTTGTTCCTCTCATTGGGAATCACCTGTAAACCCAATTTTAGTTCATGTTCCCATGGGAGGGAGTTGGTTATGGGATTTAATGTTCTAGGGAAGCTTTTAATCATGCATTTCTCCAGCCCTGGAAGGAGAAAAAAAGACCCTCCAGCTCTGTGCTGGAGCGTGGCATCATTATTCCCTCTTTCACTGCTTGAAGCTTGATTTCACAGTTCACCTCAGGAATAAGTCAGATAAAGCCTGACTGGGAACTGGAGCTGGCCACAAGATACAGAAGCAAGAGCTGTTGCTCTCAAAGTTGCCCTTTTTGGCAAATGAAGCTGTACTGTCAGGGATCCATTGGAGTCTCCTTAATAACATATGTGTAATGCTTGTCCGTATGCTCTGTTTATCGGATCCTGGGTTTACAGTAAACACAAGCTAATAACCATTTTTTTTCCAGAATATTTTCTTGGCTGATTCCCATTTAAGACACACACACACAAAAAAAAAAAACCAAAAAAAAAAACCAAACAGAACAAGAAACAAACCAACCCAACATGAAAAAGGTGGATTTCAGAGTCTCTGCCTAGGCTATGGCTCTCACCAGGCTAAGGACACTTGCCTTCCCTGCTCATTCTTGTGTTTTGGTTTTTTTTAAGTATCAAACTTTCCAGTGACCCCATCCTGCCCTCAAAAAGTCAATGTAAATGTGCAAATGTTATTGTGGAATTTACACAGTGAGGAAAAGGTAACCTGAATTTCTCCTCAGCCAGCTGAATGGGTCCAGGGAGGACTGTGTGGAGGCAATGCAGCCACTCAGCCACTGCCTTTCCTTTGTCTGTCTGGAGCTGAGACCTTCCAGCACATCCTTCCTGTGGTGGCTACTGTCCCACAAAAAAAAAAACAAACAACCAGCCTCCCAAAGTCACTGAAAGGCAGGCTATTCCTAAATTAGTACAACAAAAAGTCTTGCCTTGACTAATGCAACCCAAAGGCACTGTGGGTTGACTGTGGCTTCAGATGGGCAGTCTCCATCCCTCCTCATTGCTCTGCAGCTCAACCAGTTCTCAAGGTGCCCAGCATGCACCTAGATCAGATTAATCCCTGGGCATCACGCACTTGTGAACTGTCTATCATGTTGTTCTTTGGAAAGTGCCTTTAGGGTACAACGGGGTCATGAGCCTTTAAGTCCTGCTTAGTGCGCTGGAGAGAGACATGTCCAAATGTCACACATCAGATGTGAGACCAGATCTGGACACCTCTCTCTGCTGGCGGAGGCTTTGTTACTTACAAGTGATAAACAGTTATGTGTTTTGATTGTAGCGGGTTCCCAACCTGCATCGTACGATGCTTGCGCAATACTAATTTGCTGCTCAGCCTTCAGACCTCAACCAGTGTGTGACACAGAGACACCTCTGCTGGGGGACAAACTTGGAAGCTGCAGCAAGGTCATCAGCAGCAACCACAATATGTTTATGCAACACTCATCACTTCTTATTGCTGGTGGTTCGATGAGGCAAGTCCTCTGGGGACCCTGCATGAGTGGGGTGATGTGCAAGGGGATGGAGAGGGTTAAACCACCAGGCATGTTCTCTTCAGCCTCACAGATCCCTTGTCCCCTGTCCATGATTGGGCATGATCTGTCCATGATCTGGTGTGTGTCAGGCGACAGAGGCTCCTTCATGCCTTAACAGGAGTTCAGGTGGGATGGTGGCTTTTTCCAGACCACCTCTGTAAACCACCCTTTCCCTCTGTGACCACCTCCCTACCTGCTCTGCCCCAGAGGAGCTCTGCCAGCTCACTGTAGGTATCAGCTCTATGTCTTCTCCCTCTGGCATAGCATTTTTCCAGGTCTGCTCACAAGCCCCATGACAGCTGGACCATATTTTGGACAGGGCAGTTTCTCATAGAAGATCAGGACACTGAAAAAAGGGAGGAGGGTACAGGCAGTGCACCCAGCAGAAGCCTCTAGAAATGCAATTTAATAAAAGTGAAATTGAGCAGCACAGACCCCACTTTAACCTTTTTTATTTTACTTTTCCATTCCATTATTAGTGCAAATAGCATGACCCCATGAGACACCACATCAGAGATGAGCTCTAGACCTAAGCTAACTCTCCAGGGAAATAAACCCAGCTCTCCTATTTTACTTGGGAAGGGCTGATTTAACTCCCCACTCCAACAATAGGGAAAATCCCACTGAAATGGGCATTTTTTCCATCTCCCCTACATGCTGATTCTGCCTGAGCCCCCTCATCACTGAACCTCTCTCCAAAGGGCATTGCTTTTATTATTCCCCTTTTATCCAGGGGGAAACATGGACCTCCCACTGTCTCTAAATTCTGCTTTAATCCCCATGCTGCCCTGCTGCCAGGATGGTTTATCCTGGGAAACCTGGAACTACAAGCTCCTGGGAAAAAAAAACAAAAAAAAAAAAAAAAAAAAAAAAAACAAACAACCCCCCCCCCCCAGCCTTCCTGGCCCATGGGCACCAAGCCACTGAATTCAGTAGGCTTGGGCGAACACTGGTCAGCTAAGCATCTACAGCTGCCCATGTACCACTGACCCTGCTCCTCCAGGCTTGGTTCAGCTGTGTTCAGTCTGAAGGTATCAGAGACATCTGCACAGGCTGGCAGATATGAGATGGGGCTCCAGGAAGACCCATGCCTTTCTGGAGCGGCACTGGGTAGACATACAGACTGCCCCAGAAATCTGGACACTCATGCACCAGTGACTGAAATGAGCTCTGAGAGTCTTTCCCCAAAAACAGAGACCCTGGATTCACCACAGTCATTCAAAATTTGCAATGTATCTTCTCCCTTCCCTCAGGTAATGAGATCCTTAGCTGATATGCATTCAAATTCACCATTATTCAGAGGCAACAAAAATAAGTTTGTTCTAAGTTTTTTTTTTTAAATTTCCTTAAACAAGATTTTATACCTTTGTGGGGCTGATTGCATTACAGGAAATCAAGTTTGCACCTAAGTGGAGGGAATAGAAATGGTAGGGAATGCAGTCACTCTGCAAGATCTCCATCTTTGCTTCAGCTCAGTTTAACATGGAGCAGCTTCCCCAGTATTCATATTTTATGGGCATCAGGAAATACCCATGGGTTTATGTAACTAAAGAAATTCTATTGAGAGAAAGAAATCCATGGGGGTTTGTTTGTTTGCTGTTGGGTCCAAGAGCAGAGAAACAGCTTGATTTTCAGCGGAGACTTTCAAGAAGGGACTTTCAAGAAGGCACTTTCAAAAGGCCTTTTAGGAAGTTATAAATTGTCCCTGTGTGAAACCTGTGTTAGCACCAGTAGCTCTGAACCTTGACTTCCTCAGTTGATAATAAATTCAGCACCAATGCAACCACCAATATTTGTAGAATTTTCCCAAAACATGCATGAGAATAGGCCTGGGTGCCTATGAAGCCAGAGATGAAATTGAAGGACTGGAGTTTGTGATGGTGATCTTGCTCAGGAAGATCCAGACCTGTGAGGACTAGTCCCAGTGTCTTTGACCAGGTCAAAGACAACTTTTAAAACTATTATCTGTATATTATCCGCTTCTCCTGACCTAGTTTTGTTCAATCCAAGGCACAGCCTAGGTAAGAATAAAATGGAGTAGGTGAATAAAATTTTAAAAGAAAATTTAGGATGACACCTGGAGAAAAGAATCTTTTTAAAAGCTCAAGTCCATGGGACAACACCGAAGAGAGGGAAAGTGTGTTGCTTAAGCTCTGTTGAATCATAATGAAGAGATGTGCTGGAAGGAGCAATAGTATGAGCCTACAGATGGACCAGAGCTGGAAAGTTTCCATCCCTTCCACAGCCACACAAACTTGTTCAAATATGAGAAAAGTGACAGAATTCAAGCTTAGGAAGTGCAAATGGTTGTGTCCAACAGATGCTGTAGAGTTCTGCCCACTAAAACTCATGCAACCCCCTCCCCTGGGAGCACCCACCCTTGGACTGAGAGGCTTAAGAGCAGCTCTTTTGCATAGCAGTGAGTAGGATTATGGAGACCAGTGTACACTGCTCTTCCAGGAGGGTCTAGGGGTCTCAGAGAGGTGGACAGCCCCATCTTCTCCATACCACATATTGAGACATGACAGTCTTCAAGGACAAGAGGAAATGGGTACAAACTTTTACATAAGAAGTTCCATCTAAACATGAGGAGGAACTTCTTCACTTTGAGGGTGGCAGAGCACTGGAAGAGGCTGCCCAGAGAGGTGGTGAAGTCTTCATCTCTGGAGACATTCCTATGCAACCTGCTCTAGGAGTACCTGCTCTGGCAGAGGTGTTGAGCTAGATGATTTCCAGAGGATCCTTCCAACTCCATATCATTTTGTGAATCTGTGACAGCTCTGTCCTTGCATCACCCAGCCAAAAGATTTGCTCATCTCATATCAGATTTGCACAGGCCAATCTGCAAAGTGTATGGTACATAAAAGGCATCTCCTTAATAGTCCTCTCCTTTTTCTCCTTCTTCCAGTGCCACTGACGTGTGCCTCCACCTCACCTCTGCGCTGCCATGGCCACGCTAGAGACGCTACCTGTTCTTAGTGACTCAACCCACCCCGGCTCGGAGAACTTCCACGCTTTTGCTCACCGGCCATCCCAATCCATCTCCCAGAGCACCATGGGGAGTGTGGGCAGCGGAGTTGCCAATGACCAAGAGTTCGCCATGAAGAGCGTGGGGACCCGGACACAGAGCAGTGGGCGGCAGACAGAGGGATCTCGCAATGGGTATTCCACGCGGGAGATCTCCAACCGCTACTCTGGTGAAGAAAAGACATACAAGACGGAGAAGGTCTCTAATTCTCTCTACATCAATGGCGACCTGCGGAAGAATGAAAAGGTGAAGATGGACATCTGTGGGAATGTGACCACCAACAACGAGAAGAACATGCCACCTCCTCCCCAATACCGAGAGCCCAGTAATCCACCAAAGATATTGCCAATCTCCGGCAAACTAGACCAGGTGAGAATCCCCACCTCCTGGAACAGCATAATGGCTGTGGCACATCTCTAGAAACACAGATCAAAAAGCCTTGGGTAATGGTGCAATCCTGATAGGTAGTCTAATTCTTTCTTTGTTGATGACATAATTTCTATGTACAGATAATATAATTATTATTACTTTCAGGGGGCTGAGCAAAGAGGAATGTTAGTTCTTGAGGAACCCAACAGTGTGATAAGAAGTCTTCCACAGCAAAGTTTCCAGCTTGTTTAAGCCTGTATTTAAGTCACTGGCTACTCCAATGTACCCAAGATGCTGTGCCTTCCTCGCCAATTGATGAGGAGGAATCTGGATTTGTCTGTCATTTCAGTAGGTCCAGCATCTTAGTCCCACTCTTATGTTTTGTGCCATTTATAGCCAATTGCCAACACACAGCTTCCACCAAAAGGTTTTGCTTCAAAGATGCTATGAACATCTATTCAAAATTCCCTCTTGCGAGGGACAAGTTGACAAGGCTTGAAAACTACCCGTGTAAGCGCTGCTACCCATCCAAGCCCAGTCCTCATGGTTCATACCAGCTTCAGGGAGCAAACACCTTCTATGCCTGGAGGACCAGAGCCCCAGAGCTAGTGGTGCTTTATATAACCTTCTGCTCTGCTCCAGTGACTTCCATAATTTGTGTGCTGGGGACGCTGCTTGTACAGCATTATTTCTGCAACATTTTGTGGCCTTGCCTCCCAGGCTGTTAATCCACTGGCCCCTGTACTCCATCTCAGTCCAGTATACCAGGTGCCAGGTTTTTGGTCTCCAACCTTGTCTGGTTACCAGGGATCATTCTCTTTCTCCTGGGAGGCATTTTCAAAATATCTTTGCTCATAAAAGGTGGCTTTCTCTAGGTTCATTTTCACCTGAAGCCCAGTTGGCAGAAGGGGAGGCTCAATCCCATTTTTAGTATAATATTGTTTCTGTAGGTGCATTCATAGATGAGGAATGTGCAAGGTTTTAAAATCCTTTCTAAATCCTTTACAGCTGCAGTTTGTTCTCCCTCCAGCACTGCTTATAGCCACAGGAAACATTCAAATGCAGAGCAGCTTCAGCATGTTTCTTGCCTGGTGTTGCAGCTGGGGTCACAGCTCCTACCTATTCCCTTCTGACCATGACGAGGACATTATGTCCACACAGGGGAGTGATCACTGCTAGCAGGAGGGAAACGTGATGCTGCTGTGGCAAAACTGCTGCTAATCCAAGGGTTCAATTCAATTTTCACCAGAAGGGAAATGCACCCTCAGTGCTGAAAGTCCTTAAAAATATAATCTGCCAAAATCAAAGAGCTGTGTTGATCAGGTCTGGCAGGCAGGTTGCATACCTCCTTCTTGGAAAGAGCACTAAGAAGAACCAAGCAGTATTCTAGGAAAAAATCATGCAGATTTGGGATGAGTCAAGTTTGGGTTTTTTTTCAGTTGGGGTGAAGAAAGACAAAGCATTGCCCTACAAGAGACCACAGGTCCCTCATGTTAAATCCCAAATGGCCCAGGTATAATAAGGCTGAGAAATATGGAGCTAGCCCAAGACATCTTAGTTCCACCAGCCCCAGCCTGTGCTGATGTATCTCTTTCGTGTGTTGTTACCAAGCTTCCTGCTATGTTTGATGCGTGGTCCTTTTTCCTTTTGCAGAGCAATGAGCCCTTAGTTAGACCCTCAGCCTTTAAACCAGTAGTTCCTAAAAACTTCCATTCCATGCAGAACCTCTGCCCGCCACAGAGCAACGGGGTGACAGAGAACAGAAAGAGCTTGAACCATGCCAACAGCAATAGCCCGTCTGCACCCAAAAGTGGACTTGACAAGAGCAGCCTTAACAGGACTACAAACCAAGGGGGGGGTCTTTCAGATTCAGGCCGTAACTCGTTAACGAGCCTGCCCACTTACGGGACAGGCTACAGCCAGCACGTGGGTCCAATGAGTGCCTCCACGAGCCACATCAACCGCATCGGTACAACCTACGTGGACAAGAACATTGTGGGATACAACGGGATATCTACCTCAGACAGTGGGCGGTCTTCAAGCAAGAGCACCTCTTCGTTCAACAGACTGAACCATCTCAATGAAACGATGCCTTTCCACTCGCCTTCAACAGATGACATCATTCAAGACCTGGAAGACCGACTGTGGGAGAAGGAGCAGGAGGTCCTCCAGATGAGAAGAAACTTGGACAAAAGTGAGGCAGCCATCTTTCAAGTGTTCGAGGAGAAGCAGAAGATCTGGGAGAGGGAAATGGAGGACTTGAGGCAAAACTATGCCAACAAATTGCAACAGGTGTCCAAAAAGGCACAGCGGGCTCAGCAAGCCTTGCAGCTCCAAATCTTCAAGCTCCAGCAAGAGAAAAAAAAACTCCAAGATGATATGGGACAACTCCTCCAGCAACGAGAGGAGCTAGAGAAGAAATTTGTAGCTTTCAAGAAAGAACAGGCTGAGTTTCTCCCAAAGATTGAAGAGACCAAGTGGGAGGTAAGGGCTTTGTTGTAACAGTCCTTGAGTGAGGTTTTCATTGAGGGGTCTGATACCCCAAAACACATCCCATTTGCCCTAAATGGACCCCACAGACAATGGCTATACATTGGTGGCTGCCATGTAAGAGATGGCACTTCAGTTACCTCTTCATTTGTCTGAGTCCCAAGCATATAATTTTGAATAAAACTAAAATGAGCATAACTTTTTTGTGCATACCTCCTATGCTGGTTAAGAATTTGGCCTCCCACTCAGGTCACTCCAACATGTGACATTTGAATCCACTTTCAGCAAACACAGTCTTTCTGTACAGGTATTTGTGCCTACCAAAAGTGTGTTTAAGTATACTTTAATTAAATTCTTCTACCATTTGTGTTTGGGCAAACCTTAAAACTGGTTTTCAAATATTTGATTTTCTTTTTTATTTAAGATATAAAGTGAGCTAAGAATTATACTGATAGCCAAGTCTACCTCATGCTTTCCATTGTAACACACTGTTTTCAGTTGCTAATAAGTTTCTCTCTGTTAAAAGGCTGAAAGGCAAATTCCTCTTTCTAATTCTCCTTTGAGTCTTACATATTTTTTCTACTGTTTCTATTTTTAGAACAGTTTATCAAAGTCTGTTTGTATAGCCAGTACTAAAATATTTTTTTTAGCTTGATCATGTGAAGAATTTTAATCCTTCCATGGACTGGCTAGAAACTTTAAAAGTATTAAGAGCACAGAGGAAACACTCTAGAATCAAGAAGACCCTATCTGCTAATCCTGATGAAAAGTCAATGAAGCTGGGATTAATTAGGCTCTGAAATGTGCTATTTGCAGAGCTTATTAGAGGCCTGCTGTAAAACCTCTGCATGTTGCATCCCAGAACAAGCAGGCTGTGTAGTCCCTCACGACGCCTCCTTTGCCCAGTTGCTCTTACCAGGTCTTTTATTTCTTCCAACAAGCTAGGTCTGGAAAGTTCCCTGATTTTGCACCAGTCAAACTGCGTATCAGCTTTCAATTATTTGCTGCACTGCTGCAGTTCTGTCTGAAAGAGTTAACCCAGTGATGCTGATGTAAAGACAGGGATTCAGTTTGTGGATCAAGATACCTAAAATCTGGAGGCACCTATATTTATTAACTTGTTGACTTGCTCTCCAGGCTCCATGGATTGTATTTCCTAGATCTCCATCAGCACCCAAATAAAGGGCTAAATTCCTGTAAATTCAGCACTCTGCCTTTTGGGAAGAGCTAGACTACAGGGAGCACTTTCAGTGAATTGTGCAGTTCTAGGCAATAACTACACCCATCTAACTACAGCTAAACCAGTGTGACACAGTTCTGCATCTGCTGCAGACAACTGCTGATGTGGATGTGGGTACTCACAGGGTTAGGTCTGCAGGGGAAACCACCATGGTTTTCAGCTCCAGGGAAAGCCACTACCAGTAGGATGTGACTAGTCACATCCCCTGGCTCTTCAGCACTGGACTGCCTTGATAGCTGAGCTTCAAGATATTTCTCAACATTATGCACCAGGCAAATCCTTTATAGCAGAGAAAGGTGGAGGTTGCTATGAAGGCAGTGGAGAGGACAGTTTGTAAGAGGAGCATTGACCCACCAGTAGAGTAGAAAGGAGTAGAGCAGAAAGGGAGCATGCAGACAAAGCAGGAGGGAGGAAAGGCCAAGCATTTCATATGTGACAAGAGACAGGAGCTTCAGGAGGATAGGATACCCGATCCAGAGGTGGCTATTGAGTCTATTTTTGATTTTGGCTGTCCTTTCTGATCACTGATGGTTCCTTGGTGCCACTCCCCAGCCCAGACTCCTGCCAGGATAGGTAGGGACTGTATGCCTCTGCAAAATCATCCATAGGAGACAGATCAGATACACCAGTGCGGAGACCTGAAAACCACAGAGTTCATGGGAAAATGAAGGTTTGGTCATTTTTATGGTTCACTTCCAATAACCAAAATTATTCATACAACTATCACCGTTGTTGAACTACACAGGTGCAGAGGAGTGTCATACTTAATTGTGACACCTACGTAATGCAAATGCACACTGCAGCAAGGGTATTTCCACTGGGATTGTGTACCCTACCACATGAGTGAGACATGAGTGACTCAGGATGAAACCTGAAACTCCAGTGCCCAAGGGCAGTGCTTGGTAGTCACATTTCAGCAAGGGTGGGTTGCAGCTCCTCTCCTTGATCTTTGGCAGAGGGTCTGTCACTCTCCTTGCCCTGCCCCAAAAGAATTAAATAGCTACCAGAATTAAATAGTCCCTGGACTGTTCCCAGTGAAGTGAACCCTAAAATTTAGTCATCTGGGTTCTTCAGAAGTCTTTGGAAAGGAAAGTGTCATAGGACAAGTAATATCTTCTGTCTCTGCATCATGTTCTACACTCCCAGTGCTCAGGGAAGGCTTGGGCAGTCTCTGGATCTGAGGTATTTCTGTCTCAGACTTGTTCAAGGTCCAAATCCCATTGAGGTCAGTGGGAAAACTCCTCCTGAGAGCAGAGGGTTTGGGGTCAAGCACCATAGGCTTGTGGTTAGGTAAGATGAATGAAGAGAGGGAAGCAGTGTCTGCTCATCACTGGTGAGGATGGCAGCACTTAGCTTAGCTGTTTGGTCAGCTCCAGCTGGGAACAGCATCAGATCCCTGAGAGCCAGGAATAAATACCAAATCTCCCCCACAAATGTGGGGACAAACTGCATGCTTTTGGTATGGCCTGGGTCCTGGTGAAGGCTGGAGCTCAGTCCTTAAGCAATGTTGCTGGCTGTCCCCTCCATTATGTGAGCCTTCTGCCAATGCAAGGTCATGGAGACATTTCATGGGCAGTGTTAAGGGGACAAGCAGCAGTGACCATTCTTCACTACCTTTCTCCTGCCTCATGGATGCTTTCCTCGCAGGTGTGCCAGAAGGCAGGTGAGATCTCCCTGCTCAAGCAGCAGCTAAAGGACTCCCAGGCAGATGTTTCCCAGAAGTTGAATGAGATTGTGGGACTGCGGACACAGCTCAAGGAAGGTAAGAACTTCTTACGGGAGAAGGAGGAGCAGATTCTCACCTTGAAGGACTCCTACAGCTCCAAGAGTGTCAACCTGGAGATCTGTGAGAGTGAGCTGCAGCGGAAGATGAGCGAGGTCCAGGTGCTGAGAGAAAAACTTAACCACTGTGAGCTGGAGGTCTCCGGCCTGAAGCGGACACTTGCCAGCATGGGACCTCCAGGGCCTTTTGGTGGGGACCTTGGTGAGAAGCTGCGGGACCCACTGGCCTGTGAGAGCGACGAAGCCAAGATGCAGCGGCAGAGCGAGGACAGCGTCAACACACTGCGGAAGGAGGTGGAGCGGCTCCAGACAGAGCTGAAGCTGGAACGGCAGCAGCGGGAGCAGCAGGTGATGGACTTTGAGGAGGAGCGGCGCACATGGCAAGAAGAGAAGGAGAAAGTCATCAAGTACCAGAAGCAGCTGCAACTGAACTACGTGGAGATGTACCAGAAGAATCAGCTTCTGGAGCACAAGGTAAATGAGATGAACACGAAGGGCACCAGCCCCCCACACACCGAGGAGAAAAAACAATGGACTCCCTCCAGACTAGAGCGAATAGAGTCCACTGAGATCTGAGGTGGGACCAAGACAATACAACACAAGGTTTTTATTGCTGTGCATGTACTACCTACTCAAGCCAGTGATCTTCCGAAGGATAATATGCTATCATAGGAGCAGTGTGAGTCTGCTCACACCAAGCTCCATCACCCTTACTCTATAATTCTGTGCTCTGTAGGTAAAATAACTGTGGATGTGCGTTGTTTTTCTATCGATAATGCGACATCTCTTTTGGGTTTTTTCCTAGTAAAGCTGGTGAGGGTCAATTAGCTCTTTTGTAAACTGCCGTGACTGTTACTTTGCTAGAGGCTGCCATACCCTCTCCTACAATTCATCCCTTTTTGGTTGATTGTTTTGGAGGGCTCTATTTGTTTTCTTAGGTTTTCCAAGTATTTACGTGCAGCAAAACAGTTCAAAGTGGCAGGTGTTTTTTTTCAGAGCATTTTTAGCCACATTGGCTAATGGAGCAAACTCACTGTTCTGCATCAAGTATTCTGTCTAGACGGTGGTCTTAGTGAAGTCAGTGGGAGGTTGGCCACTGATTTCAGTGAAACCAGACATATCTCTACCAGATGACTCCTTCTTGCCAGCCCATGTCTACCATGGTTGCAAGAGGTTAGGACATCCTTGAGGAGCACGATGAGCCTGTGCTGGTAACATAAGCCAAGAAGGAATGATTGTCCAGCAAGAGCCTCTTTGGAGGCTCAGCAGAGCTTGACATATGCTGTGTTTTCATTGTGGATTCCTCCTGCAGTTCCACTTCTCTCCTGGGCTTTGACAAACCCTGGGAGCAGAAATATCCTACCATCTCTGCCTCGATCCCCCTATTCTTACCATATACTCAAGCTGGCTACATAAGAAAAAAAACTTGGAAATCCAAGCTAGCTTCCCTTCCTGACAGCCCTCTTACTTCCCAAAGTCAATGGAATCAAGATTTGGGGAAGCCTGTGGGATGTTTATGCAAACTGAATCCTTAGCAATTTCACCAACAATGGACAACTGTGCTACCCCTTTTCCAAATGAGTGATGCTTCAGTGCACTTTCTAGGTCCAGGGTCTACTTTAAAAAAACGTCATCTGAGTCTCACTCAGGAGTTTCAGTGAGCACATATCAGCATTACCACAGGGCAAGCATTAGCCTTCAGCACAGCCCTTTCAAACAGCACCCACAGCAATTCCATGTGGCATCACACATTCCAGGGGCAGTGATAACAAAGGCCTAGCTTAACAAAATATTCAGTGACTAACTGAGCATGAAAGCAGTCATAAGAAGGGAAGATGCTTAAGATCAAGCAAGTGCTTATGCCCTGGCAAAATAATAACCACATCCTATATGCACAGCCACTGAGAACAGTGCAGGCATCAAAAAAAAGCATTCAGCTTTAAAAGGTGGGCAAAGTGGGTTTGGCTCTCCCTTTTACGGACACTTTTTTACTGTAGTCCATAGCAAAGAGTGAAAAATGTTTCAAAGTGGAGTTTTTGCTGTTTGGGCAGTGGCCAAAGGATCAACACAAGTGGGAATTTTGGCTCTTTGTCCTAGGGAGCAGCTAGAATAAGCACTGGAATGTCTGTGAGATGACTCCAGGGAGAGACTGGCTGGATGACATTTCATCTACCTGCCTACAAAGAACCTCCTGGTCTTAGGGGGCTGAAGGCCTTCCAGACATTTAAGCCCTGAAGCTACTCACTTTACATGTTCACTTCCCCAGAAGCTACCCCCTCTCCATCACCAGGCCTGACCTTCAAGTTGGAATCAAATGTTGTGATGAGCTTCAGACCAAGGAAAGATGTTAAGCAGGAGAGAGGAGACTCCAGTTAGACCCACCAACCTCCAGCCAAGGTCAACAGACAGTATTACTGAGCAAGAACTATTCATTGGTGGCTGACAGCAATCCCTGGAGCTGTAGAAAATGGAGATGTGTGATGAGACCAGTGTTGAGGGCACCTGGCTTTTCGCACCACTTCTGCCGGTGTCTTTGGAGCTGGAAGAAGACACCATGTATCAGCCTGGAAAACATTGGAGCAGTTCAGGCTAAGTCCCTCTCCCAATACCAGCCACAGAAAGGGAGGACTAGGCCAAGTATGACCACTGAAGGGTGTGGAGTCCCACCAAGAATCCTGCAGACATTCCAGTGCTCTTGGCCCATGCACCCCATCAAGGAAGGAGTACAGCTGCCTGCCAGTGCCACCCAGCAGTGGACTTTGCCACGCCAAGGGAGACACCCACATGTGCTGCACAAATTTACACTTGGCCAGGCAAATCCTAGAGCTTCCTCCATTTCATACACTGGGCCTTTGAGATGGAGTCAAACATCCTGCAATGTCAGGGTTGGAGATTTGGTGTCTTGTGTCACCTTGTCTTTCTGTGCCTCTCTTTTCACATCAGATAAACCCATGCTGTCTTCCTTCCCAAAGCAGTTGTGAGACATCTGTGCTTGTGAAAGGCTTTGCAGTCCTTGGGCAAAAAGGCCAAGCATAGAAAATTGTAAGATGCTCAGTTTCAGGTGGTTTTGTGGTTTTTTGAGGCCACCACATGAAAAGCAAGCCCAATAGCAAGAGCCCTCATCACAAGATGGGTGCAATAACCTGGAAGGGCATTCCAACCTTTGCTCTTCCTGGCCCCACTGACACTGAGGCTGGTTTCCCACTAACCATTGCAGAAACCAGCATTTCAATCAGTGGCTCAAGAACACCCAGAGTGACTGAGTTTCAAGGATCTGCTGTTGAGGAAGTGTACACTGCAGTCTCCGCACTTCAGAGGAATGGACACTGACATCAGCCTCTGGGACACTTTCTCAACAGAGTTTCTTGCTAATCCACAGGCAGGAGAAATTTCCCACATACCTGGATCTAGACAGCAGCAATCAGCCAAGGCCTCCAGCAAGCCAGGTTTTTTCATCATCATTTTCCTAGATCTTTTTTGCAGTGGTGACAGAAATGAGTCTGTCTTGATGGGCCCAGTGAAGCCTGGAGGCATGTGGGTTTGTCTAACCACTGGAGGGTGCTGCACTACCCAGGGACTCAACAGCCTTACAGTGCATCTATCCAGGACTGCAGAGCAGCTTGGGATGGAGCACAAGCGGCAAGCACAGATATTTCATCTTTGAGGAGGAAAGGCACACTCCCTTCACTTTCTTCTTCACTGCATCACTTTTATCTAGAGTTTCAGTCCAGATCTGAGCAACCTCAATTGTGGCCATTCCCTGGATGACAGAGACCCTCATAGACACTGTGCTGTTGATGATGGTTTTATGCATCTTGGGATTAATCCAGCATCCCCCAAGCATCAACAGTCCTGCAGGAAACCACCTCCCTGTGCTATGGTGACATAAAATACAGATGTTTTGGCAAGTGCCCTGGCCAAACTGCCATGAAGAATTCCTGCTCTTCAAGAATCCTCCCCACAACTGGATGCATGGCTTCTCATCATGTCCTCTCCCATGTGCTAGCACTGTGTGGCCACACACTGGTAACCAGCCTCTCTCTTTCTCAGAGGTGACTACCCTTTGCATACCAGAGATGAAGCAAAATGATGGTGAGACACATGGGTTCCTGTTGTTTGTGCTTAGATTTGGTACAAATGGGAGCTCACCTAGCCCTTTCCAGACCTTAACACTTTTACCCACTGACTGAAGTCTCCCATCACAAGCTTGATGTGTGTTGAGGCCCTGGGGTCTTAGCCTTGGAGCAAGACAGGCAAGGGGTACCCAGATGTTTTGATGACATATCCTCGAAAGGGCCAAGGAAGTGGTCATCTTGTGTCTTGGATGCAGGCAGGGCCTATATAGTGTTTCTGTCCCATGAAACTCACCTCAGATTTTGAGTCTGACTATAACCCCGCTGTCTCCTTCTCTTTTGCCCAGCCAGCTCTCAAGCTGATAGGATTCAGCATGACATACTGGCTCACATGTAATTCTCCAAGTATGCCCTCAAAATCTTGCACATGGTTAGTCTATCCACTGAAACAACAAGTCAGTTATAATTTGTCATTGGCCAACAGCAAAACCTTTGGTGACAAGGGTCTCAGGTCAGTTGCCCCCATGTGGGGCCCAGGTACATTAGAGATGCTCTGGGATACTTCATAAGGTGGCTGGCCAATATGATCAAAGACCTATGGGAGAGCCAGACCAGTAGTGGGAAAACCTGGAGCATCTCTAGTGGCACATCACTCAGGTGCAGGCAACAGAGTCATGCTCCAAGCATGTCCATATTGCCATTATATGAGCAGAGGACACTGATCAACTACAGTAATTTCCATCATTGATGATCTGGGCTAAGCAGGCTATCCTGGTGCCAGGGAAGATCTAAACACCCCCTCTTGCCACTTGCTGCAATTGGGGTTGCTTTGTTCCACCATCATTTCAAGGCTGGTAGCTGTTGCTGTAAGATGCTGATCTGGCTGGGCTAGTTCCTCTCACGCTGTCAGCACTCCTGTCTCACCTTGGGTGTGAACACCACAACCATCATGCGTTGTTGTGCTTCACAGTCCCACTAAGCTTCTGCCACTGTCTCATGGCAGCCGGCTGCACTGTTCTTGCTGTTGCTGTCATCACACCGGACGGAGATCACCTCCGGGTTTCCGCACTCAAAATAGGAATCTAATTGTTGCTCTTATGCTGCTACGTTACATGGAGACAAGTGTACTGGATGTAAATAACAGCACAGCTCTGTATATGCAACAATTAAATGAAGAGATAAGAAAGCTTTGTGGCTTCTATATCGGTAAGCAGGATCAATAGCAGCAGCTGACTGCATTCAAGTGCTGAGTGTGACATGGAGAATGGTCAGCACCCCCTGAGCTTTTGCTGGCTGCAGTGGGAATGGGAGTGTGGGAGGGTGTCAGCACCTCTCAGGAAGGCGATCCACATGGAAGTGGCTCTTACAGAATAGCCTGCTGTCACTTTGTCCTGCTTCAATGCTTGCTGTCCTCCTAAGCAATTGTCCCCTGGTTAAGGCTGCAGTCCCCTCAGCCCATCCTTGTGTCCCCCCCAAATAGCCCTTGCGGACAATGGTTTTCAGCAGTGTCCCCCTTCAGCCCTGCTGCCCATAAGCTCTGCCCATGGAAACAACCAACCCACCCAACTCCTGCCCCTCAAAGTGTCACTTTATAGCTTGCTCAAGACAGTGAGCTCACAAGCAATATGACCAAAGATCTCCAGAGGGCTGCATGCTCAGAGCTGCCTCCCAGCTTTCCTGGGGAGGGACAAGGACTGGAAAAAGGGAACAAGAGCTACCAGGGGACATGAGAGGGCTTGGATTTCCCTGTGTTCAACCTGGGAATGTTTGCAAGGTCATGGGGGGCCTTTCCTGTGCTGCAGAGGACAGGGTAGAAAGGAGCTCCTGGGTGAGTTGATTGTCCCCAGTTTGTTACACCATGGCCATAACAATTAGCTTCATGCATTGCCCAGGCAGAGTGTGGAGCAAGGACTGTTTCCAGGAGGCAGAGTGGATGGATGCAACTCCCCTTTTTTTCTTGGGGAGATGACAGGATGTATTAGTCTCTTGTGACAAGGAGAGGGGCTCTTTGTCAGGAAGTGTAGTGACAGGACAAGGGGTAAGGGGTTTAAATTGGAAGAGGGGAGATTTAGATTAGATACTAGAAACTCTTTACTGTGAAGGTGGTGAGGCACTGCAACAGGCTGCCCAGAGAAGTTGTGAATACCCCATCCCTGGAAGCGTTTAAGGCCAGGCTTGATGGGGCTTTAAACAACCTGCTCTAGTGGGAAGTGTCCCTGCCCATGGCAGGGAAGTTGGAACTCAGTGATCTTTAAGGTCCCTTCTAACTCTAAGCATTCTATGATTCTATGACAAGCCATTATACCTGTCTTCAGGGCCACAGGTCTCCTCTCCTTTAGCAGCAGACTTTGCCACAGGGTCCAGTCAAGGGCTTGTTGTGGCTCAGCTTTAACTGGCCAGGAAAAATATGTATCCTGAGAGCTGGTGGTCCTACTGGCTGACCCTTTGCTGTCTTCTCCCCAGCTCACCACAGGGCATCCTCAGTACCCTCCTTACCAAGGACCCATCTTCTGAGGTGAAGACACCATCGTCTTACTTTTCCTGCTTGGGGTGCTGAAGGCATCTCTGTCCACCTTAGCTCCACAAAGGTTCTTGAACCTGGTTCCAACCTCGGCAAGCAGAGCATGGGCTAGTGGCAGATGGATGCTTGGGTGGGTATAGGTCTTGAGCACATGATGCCCCTTCACCATTCTTCTGTTCTCCACCTGTGCTAAGCCTTCTCTGTTCCTTTCTTACCAAGACCATGAAATCATGCTGATGTGCACTGACAGTCCCCACTTCTGCTCTCAATAGCAGCAGGTCCAACTTGCTCTTACTCTAATCCAACCTTTCAGCCTACACCTTGAAAGCTACATTCTAAGATTACTTTTCACTAAGACCCCTTGCTAAAGATCTGCTCATCCTGTTACCTCTGTCCTGTTTCTCTTCTGCCCCAGCTCTCCAGACTCCCCTGCCTCCTTTTAGATCATTACCACCTGAATTGTTCCAGGACCAGTCAGTGCCTCTCCCAGTACTCTCACAGATACATCTGACGAAGCCAGAGCTGAAGCCGAAACCCCCCACTGAGAGTGATGTGTCCCAGCTCTGCTCCCAGAGGAGATTTCTAGTCCTCACCTCTTCTCTCTGTCATTCCCATGTCAGCTCTATCAGCCCTGCTTTACCTCCAAGAGCAATCTTGCTTCTTGGTGAAGAGCAACCCCACAACTTGCATGACAGGCAGTCATCACTTGAGATGACTGCCTGGGGCTTCACACCATCACAACAGCACATCCAGCCAGCTCTGGGGCTTTCCTGGTCCTTCCACCTGCTGAAAAGACAGGGATGTATGAGTATCTCTGGTCTCTTCAGGCATGCAGTACCCATGTCAACTGGTTGCCAGTGTATTACAGGGTTGGGATCACATTCAGTTGTTTACAGAAATTGGCTTCCCAATAGGATGTTCCATGCTGGCAGTGGGACTGCCAGAAACACCAGAAATGAGCCTCTGCATTTCCAGGATAAGCCTCTTCCCTGGTTCTCCTAATGAAGGGGATTATGTCAGGTCTGGAGCCTGGGACAACCTCTAACATACAGGGTTGTGTTTTCACGGCTCTTTTACAGACCTGTTTTCTCAGGCAGAAAGTCTTTGCTTTCTGTCTCAAAGCAATAGGTTTTTTCTTGAGAAAATTTAAAGGGACTATTCCCAACTCTGATACCTGCAGGCAAACCAATGTTCCCTTGAATACCTTCGCAGCTCCAGCCTTGGGGTCCCCTCCTTTGGAAAGGGATGCGAAGCCCAGTCTGGTTCAAATAATCACCAGCTTGGTGATCTCCATTCACCCAGAGAGTCTGAAGCTGCCCATATCCAGCAGGCCACCAGTCTGGGTCGCCAGAAGGTGTGGTCCATCCCCCTCTGGTGCCCGTCCCATGACTGTTACTGGGTACCTGAGCAGATCTTCTCCATTAGCTCACCCACATGGGAGCCACTGGGTCCCCTGGAGCATCTGAGATCACAGAGTCATGTTTGGTGATAGCCAGACACCAGTGGGAGACCATGGCACTGGCTCTGCTGTTCCTGAAAGCCAAACTGTCCTAGGAGCCCTCTCAGAGCAGAAGGTCCCCTTTCCCTCATGGGTTGCACGTGGGTTCCCTTCCAGTGGCCAAAGGGAGCAAAACATGCGCAGGCAGGGGTCCACCACCGGTGCAGAAATATTCCACCACCAGTGCAAAAAAATGCTGCACAACCGGCCAATGTGTCTATGCAGTCCCTTTCCATGCAGCGGTGTCCCCGCAGAGCCCAGCCCAGGGCTGGAGCTCCTCCAAGGTGTCTTTGTTTGCACTCACTCGGACCTGGTAAACGCTGTGAGCCGAGAGGAACCCCTCTTGGTCTTTGCCTTGCACCAGGCAGTAGGATTGTGAGGGTTTCCTCGTCCTAAATCGATGCACGTTGCTTAGTTGCCTGTCTTCTGCGTCTGTTCTCCAGCAGATCAATAGGTGTCCTCCCAAAACCCAGCTCCCCTATGGGAAAACATCAGGTTGGGCCAGCTGGCACCCCCGAGCAAGCCTGCTGTCTGATTTCACCAGCAATAAAAGCCCTGCGGAGGAGCAGGAAGAGCTCTCTGCCACTGCTCCACCACTGGGTGAGCTGCAGGCTGTGTCTGTATGTAGGACCTCTGCATTAGATCCTTCGTCCAACGTTTTGGACCCACCCGACTGTAAATTCAGTCCCAGCCTTGTGCTTTCTTTCCTCTTGTTTGTTTCTTGACGCCTCGGTCTTTCTCTGCTCTTACTGTGAATTCAAACCAGAAGTGTTCTGAACTTGACTGCGTTACTGTTTTGTTTCTGCGTTGACTGTTGCTGGTTCCCCGAACTGCGTTTAATGAGACTTTGCAAAAAAAAAAAAAAAAA
>VZRU01003289.1:100604-148395 GCA_013398155.1 Pedionomus torquatus | reverse complement strand
TGTCCAGCTGATATCTGGTAGGTTGAAGTCATCTACCAGGACAAGTGCAAGGGATCTTGAGACCCCTGCTAGCTGCTTGTAGAACATTTCATCAACTTCTGCATCCTGATTGGGAGGTCTGTAATAGACTCCCACCACAATATCAGCCTTGTAACATCTACAATAATAATATATATGATATAATAGCATATACACAAGCAAGGAGATCTCTGTTGCAGGTGTCACGCCTAAAATAATCAACTAAAATCCTGGGGTTTTTTCTCTGCATTGTGGCTTGACATGAAACTTAGCATCCTTGTACAAAACATTATTTTAGCTTCGCTCTCAGTCTTCAGAAGAATGCATGGGATAATACAAGTACATTCTTTTTGCTGTTGGTGTGTAGGTTGCCTGGATTGGGCAGTGATTTTTGTGTAGCAATTAGATCTCAACAAGGCTCTTTTCCCCCTTGCTCATCTTTTTCTGCTGACTGAAGCAAAGAGTAAACTGCTTCTGCATCCTCTCTTAATTGCTGCTCTACATTTGCTTTAAATCAGGATACTCTCTTGCCAGAAGTTTTAGGTTAAAATTAAATGGGGAAAAAAATAGCACTGTGGAGAGAGCAAAGCCCTTTCCTTGCAGGTGAAGTGTGTCTAAAAAATGAACAAGGTAGGTTGTCTGCCATTTCAGTCGTCCATGCATATAGCCAGTCTGTTCTTAAATCACCCATGATTTACTCTTACTCCCTGTTTTTACATCATGCTGCTGCTCTAAATGATGAATTACTGCAGTCCTTCTCCTCCACTAGTGCTGTGAATTGCCTAAACAAGGGTGGTACATTTAATTTTACCAGTGATGTACACAGTGATACTGCCCAAATTGCCTTGCATTTATGTACACAAACTCCTTTCCTATTTTAATTTTCTCTTTGTAACAGATGGCTCCAAGAGCCAGTACATCTGGATTAATCCTGGGCTCGGGCTGCTTCAGGGGGGGATTATAAACCATAATCATAGAATGGTTAGAGTTGGAAGGGACCTTCAGGATCATTGAGTTCTGCCATGGGCTGGGACAAGTCCCACTAGGGCAGGTTGCTCAAAGCCCCATACAGCCTGGCCCTTAAATACTTCCAGGGATGGGACATCCACAACTACTCTGGGAAACCTGTTCCAGTGCCTCACCACCCTCACAGTAAAGAATTTCTTCCTAATATCCAATTTCAATCTCCCCTCTTCCAGTTTAAAACCATTCCCTCTTGTCCTATCACTACACTTCCTGACAAAGAGTCCCTCTCCTGCTCTCCTGTAGGCTCCCTTCAGATACTGGAAGGCTGCTCTAAGGTCTCCCCGGAGCCTTCTCTTCTCCAGGCTGAACAGCCCCAACTCTCTCAGCCTGTCCTCATAGGAGAGGTGGCTCCATCCCTTTAATCNTGCCACATCCCGGGTGCAGGACCTTGAACTTGGCTTGGTTGAACTTCATGCAATTTGCACTAGCCCACCTCTCAAACCTGCCCAGGTCCCTCTGGATGGCATCCCTTCCCTCCAGCGTGTCGACTGCACCACCAAGCTTGGTGTCCTCAGCAAACTTGCTGAGGGTGCATTCAATCCCACTGTCCATGTCTCTAACAAATATGTTAAATAGCACAGGTCCCAGTACTGACCCTTGTGGGACACCACTCCTCACTGTCCGCCATTTGGACATTGAGCTGTTGACCACAACCCTTTGAGTGCGACCATCCAGCCAGTTCCTTATCCACCAAGTGGTCCATCTATCAAACCCATGACTTTCCAATTTGGAGACTAGGATGCCATGTGGGACAGTGTCGAATGCTTTGCATAAGTCCAGGAAGATGACGTCCGTCTCTCTGCTTTTGTCCACCAAGTTTGTGGCAGTATCACATTGGCATTAACATTGTGAGACGTGAGTGAAGCTTCCCAAAGTGCTTATGCAGCAGAAAACAAGTTCTGACTTTCATGCTCGCCTTCTACTTTGGGCTGTGAAGGAGAAAACTCTGGTTTCTAGAATTACATCACAATTATAATATTTGTAATAGTAGAGACGCAATATAAATAGACTTACAGCAGAAGGGAAATATATGGGTAATGAATGGGTGCGATTTGCTTGTTGCTGCCTTGGTTTTTCATTCTGGCTCACGCAGCCCTTCCCTCTCTATGACATCTGGTTTTCATCTGGTACAGGAAGGCCAAATAACTTCAATAAACCTGGGAGAAATCCTAACACTTTAGAAAAACACCAACATATGTTTGTCTGGTTTTTGAGTGGCATTATTAATTAAATTTATCAGCCTGGGTTCTTGACAGAGAGGATGCTGGCTTGGAGGGGTATACGCATCATCTGACGAAGGACGCAATTGAAGTTCAATGAGATCGGAGCACCATGTTTTTCCTTACAAGGGTCTGAAATGATACATAATGTGAGTTGAGGTTACTCTGGATTTGGGTGTGTCCCCCAACTGAGGTCTCAGGAGTGCTGGAGCACAGAGGCGATGTTGCTGATCAGAACAACCTTGTTTATAATATATAATATGATTTTATTTGTATTTCTATACCACGTGTGTATATTTTTATTATATATCTACTTCTCTAGTTCTGATTAAGGTTGTCAAGTAGGGTAATTTTAAAGTGTAGAGGTAGTGTGGGTCAGCATCTGCTTAATCTCCATCCCATTAATGACCCACCCTTGACTAAGTTTTTAAATTGCACTTTATTGATCATTGTGCTTTTAAAGAAGTCCATAAGCTCTTAGTGAGTACTCGGCAACATGCAAATGGAGTATTTGTCTTGCTACGAGCAGTATTGACCTGAGCAATCAAGTATTCGAGGAACGTTTAGTAATTTTTTTCCATTTAGACCACAAAACTCTTGCAAATCATTAGACTGGCTGCTTCTGCCCCTGCTGGTTTTTTGTCACTGTGAAAGTTTTGTTACGATATAATTATGAATAAGCAAAGTATTTCTTGCTTTCTGTATTAATCAGGTCTGTTTGGCAAGAGAAAGATAGAAACTTTTTGAATAACTAGGTTGTCTTACTTTCTGGCTTACTAAGGCATAAAAGATTGCAAGCAAATATTGAAGTCTGTGGAAGCCATAAGCTTGCATTTTGACTTTAATGGTTGTGATTTTTAAATTGCTTTATGGGTGTCATGTCAAAAGATCTTAAGAGTTAATTTTTCTGAAGAGTTTAAGTTTCTAGCTTTCAATTGAAAATTCAAAAAGTAAAATTGGTTTGAACTTACTACTAAGTAAAAAAAGGTTTAGACTTACTATTAAGTTTTACGCTTTGAGTGAAAACACTGTATTTGTATTTATTTGATTTGCTTGAAACCACATTGGATCTGACTTTACCCCTGACTGCCAGATCCATGGGTGAGGACAAGGATGCCTGGTTAGGGCACTTATAATTGCTGGAAATGTTTTCAAATTACTTACAGAGTTATTTTATTTTTCTCTTTGATGCACTTCTTTTCTCAAGTTTGCAGGTGTAGTAATATTCCACAAACCACTTACATCATGTATTTTTAGGCTGGCTCAGGATTTTGATCTGGTTGGGAATAGGGTTTTCCACGTATTTATGCCACACGTCCCAGCAAGCAGCAGAGTATGTATGGGAAACTTAAGATTATGTTGATGCTCAGCATTACTTATTTTCAGGCTTTGATTTTGGAGCTCGTTAGCATCAATTCCATCCTTTTTTTCCATTTTTTGTACATGCTCTGATAGCATAGGATCTTTTTTCCGTGCCTTGTTTCGATTTTCACCTGGGATTTAGTTGTTAGAGTGACTTTAGACTAGATGGCTAATGAATTTTCAGTACCTCCTGGCTGCCTAGATGTCATGCAAGGGGAGAGACGAGGAAGAAATGATAGAGAAAAGGAGAGATGACCAGGGTAACAGCTTCATGTATTGGATGCCAGAGACCGGGTGACCAAAGCCTTTGTGCTGAAATCTGGCCAGCATGATGTAGCACAATTGTGCTGCTGTTCTCTTTGGGAGTCATAAACAAGAGGATGAGGCTCAGCAAGAGAAAGAAGGATTCCTTTCTGTATTTTGCCTTTTTGTCCATTTCTTAGCTTCCTTTTACATCCTTCTTCCTCCTCCCAAACTGCAGGCCGAGCTATTTAGGTAAGAAACGCTGTTTTCACATGAGTTTAATTTTTCAGCATAGTAGTTTACTTGCTGATTAAAGTGAATAAAGAAATACATTTAATACCTACTCTTTATTGATGCAAACAAATCTCTGCTTAGCTACCAAAAATGGTATTTTTAATTGGGATTTTATAAAACCGCTTTGAGTGAGTGGATAGAAACTGTATCCCCATCTTTCCTGTTCAGGATAAGTAGATACGCTCCAGCAATTTCTGCTATATCCTGTATGCATCATTTTATGCAATAAGGAAATGGAATAATAAACACCTAAAAAAAAAAATCAACTCACATTATCCTAAATGGAAACAGAGTGGCTGGGCTCCTTGCTTTAACCTTGCTTTCGGGATAATGTATTCTTTAATATTTAAGGGAGATACTCTTCAACTCTACTTTACAAAGTCTTTCCAAACTTTTTTCTGAGTATCTTATAACCCAAATGTGGTACTGTATCTACTTATTTTTGTGTTTGCTATATTCTTCTAAAAAGAAAAAAAAAACTTAAAAATTTGGTGTTCTCCAAAACGCTACATACAAAGACTAAAGAGATTGCAAAATTAAATGCTATTAAAATCCTTTGGAGACTTAATTTGTACTTTTTAGGCATCATCAGCAAGACAACATCCTCTTCCCTCTTCCTTACTGTGTGGAGCTCTGGGGATCAGCTCATTCATGCAGTAAAATGAGCTCATAGCTGGGAGGATCCCAGCTTCGTTTGATGTAAAATTTGGAAGATGTATCACAAGTGATGGAGGAAGATCCTAGAGAAAGATTCAGTGGCTCTCAGATGCTGCTCTGAAAACGGGGACTGCGTTCCTTTCTCTGGTTTCCTCTGTTATGGGTCCAACCTCCAATGCAAAGCAGACACTTTACGGTTTCTTAATACATACATGAAGAAACTGAATAGAGTCAAGATATTTGAGTCCGTCCCCACTTCACGATGTCTCCTGCTTGTCCAAGGTGGACAGTGAAGAGCTGCTGCTTGTCTTCACATGGGGAGAAGGAGCAGTGAGGGCACTGTGTCCTCAGCACATCCATGCCGGTGCACTGAGCGCGGGCTTGGTTTGATTCTTGCCCTCTCCAAAAAGCAGGAATACGTGCTCCAAATGTGCTGTTCCAGCTGCTTGGCATTTTGGAAAGCTGGGCTGCGAAAAGGTGGACAACAGAAAAATATCTGTGTTGGTTTTGCACTGTGTTTTCTGCTGTGTGGAAAGTTGGGAGTACAAAAATCTCATTGTGTTTCCCTTAATTTTGTCAGTTCAGGGCTTTCCATTTTGTTGGAATTTTAAAAAAACTAAACAAAACCCAAGGATTAGTCTCAGAAATACAAACCTTGGCAGTAGTGAAGAATACTGGGCAAAGCTAAACAGCGTGCTTTGAGCAGGTTGGGCTTTGAAATGAAAGCTCCTTTTCTGTTGGAAGATCTCTTGCGTGACAAACTGAATTGCGAGCCCATGCCTGGGCTGTTCTGTGCTCGCTTCACAGCTGTTCCTTGCTCCACAGACAGCAGATGGTTTGGTGTCATATTTACCCCCAGCTTAGTAATCTTTTCCAGTTTATAGAAAACCTCAAAACATCACATCCTCAAAATCACCCACATTTAATACCTTTGGAAAGGTGACAAGTGGCACCTCTGAATTTCTCCTCTTTTAAGTGGGCTAAAATTACCCACTTAAGGATTTGCATCCTCTCCAAAGACAAGTGCCTGATAGAAATATATTGATTTTTGAGACATCTCTTTCATTATCCAAAAATAACCAGTGCCAGCCATTTTTTTTCTTGGCACTTAGCAAATATTCTGGTCACTGATAAGATAATTATTTTTTTCAATGCTATGCATTGACCAATTAGTTAATTTTTTTTCTTTTTTTTTTCAGGGCTACCCATTGCTCTGGCTCTCACAGGTACCCTTTGCCCCTCTCCATACGTACTAATAAGCGTTTTTAATCTCCAATTTCAGCATCTGCGGCTGTGCTAAAAAAGGGAAAAGATATTTTTATGGATCAATCAGATGTGCAAAGCTGCCCATGGGCTTCTGAAAGGTTGCAAGTGCTGGAAAAACATCAGGCGGGCAGAGCTGCTGTGGTGTAAGCGAGTAATCGTATAATGGATGATACCAAGGTCGGTGATGCCAAAGCTTAATAGTGCTTGAAATTTTGGAATTGCATCAAGAAGAGTTGCAGATCATTTATACAATCCTGGAGGAAAGCAGGGAAGAGGCAGAGATGTGTGCTTTCACATTTAACCTTGTCCTTACTCGTGGGATATTTTACACGGCACAAAACAATGTGAGTTAAATTGTGTTGGCTTAATGGCAGAGCTCTGATAGTATTTTTTTTATTATTATTATTTTTTTAAGAGAAGGGTGTGTATTATTTTTTGTCTGTAACAAGCAGAAAGTAGCTGAGGTCTAAGAGGAAGGATAACACAGGCAGAAGCCAAGCTTGGTCTCGTATTACAGTGGTATGTTTTTGTTGCTGCTAACGTGTTTTTGTTTTTCTTCATTACACATACTTCTCTTGGGAAAAGCAGGAAAAAAAAATGTGTGTAAAATATATATGAGAGCTCCTGGCCTCTGCTAAGAGGTTCCAGATGGGAGGTGTTATGCTAGGGACACTTTCTCTTGCCTTTTGGTTTGTGGCATTGGTTTTGGTGACAAACTCAGGAAAACTTGTGTCTGGCCCAGAGTAGGGAATTTTTCAATTTTTCTAGCCTTTTGGGGGTTATCCAAGTATGCAGTGGGAAGTTGAAACTTTGTTTCTAAACATTTAGGTTTATGGCCCCATGTAGAATCATTATATTAAAAAAAAACCTAAAAAGTAGGGTTTTGAAGGGACTTCAAGAGGTCTCTTCCAGGGGCTGGAGAGCTTCCAGGGTTCTACACCAGACCGGTTGCCTCTCCCTAATTTAGGGACTGATGACTGGGGAGGAGGAGATGGACGCTGGTGGAGATGACTTTCCAAGGAACTAGAGTCTTGCCCATGGGCAATGTTTCAATGTTTCGCTTCAACTAGGCAGCAACTCTTGGCTCCAACTGAGGTTGGCTTTCCATTGGTGATGCACAGCTTCAGGAAGACCTCCCCAAACTTTGATGGCTTGTTTCCAGACCTGCCATCAGGCTGAAGGTCCACAGTTCTACCACCCAAAGCAAGCAGTGTCACAGCAAGAAACGCAGCCTGGGCTCGGGTGATACCAACCTGTCATCACCATATCTAACAATAAGTGAGTCACAGTTTCAGTGAGCTCTTCTGAGTGCTACAAGAGCCATCAAAAAGTGACAACAGAGATAAGAGTTTGCATATGACAACATACTGTCCTGCAATGTTATCCTAGTCTCCTGTATGGATGATTTTGTTATATGAAATTATGTCTTAAAAAATAATGCTTGGTTTGGAATGTCATGTGTTGTACCATTTGAAACATCAGTGATTCCAAGACAAGGTGCTTCTGGCCAGAAAGACCTGAACCACATCACTTTTGGAAGTACTGAAGCTGTGGTGATGACTACATTTCTACAGCTTTCAGTGGTGCTTGCTGCACTAAAATGCTGTGGGAGTTACTTTGGAGGCAGCAATTTACCCTCGTCTTCAGCAGAGCACTGAAACATGTGGATGTTTGTTTGGTTTTCATAGAATCATAGAATGGTTAGAGTTGGAAGGGACCTTCAGGATCATTGAGTTCTAACCCCCCTGCCATGGGCAGGGACACCTCCCATAGGGCAGGTTGCTCAAAGCCCCATCCAGCCTGGCTGTAAAAACCTCCAGGGATGGGGCAGCCACAGCTTCTCTGGGCAACCTGTTTCAGTGTTTCACCACCCTCACAGTAAAGAATTTCTTCCTAATATCCAAGCTCAATCTCCCCTCTTCCAGTTTAAAACCATTATCCCTTGTCCTATCACTACACTTCCTGACAAAGAGTCCCTCTCCAGCTCTCCTGTAGGCTCCCTTCAGATACTGGAAGGCTGCTATGAGTCTCCCTGGAGCCTTCTCTTCTCCAGGCTGAACAGCCCCAACTCTCTCAGCCTGTCCTCATAGGAGAGGTGGCTCCATCCCTCTAATCATCTTTGTGGCCCTCCGCTGGACCCATTCCAACAGTTCTATGTCTTTTCTCTGTTGAGAACTCCAGAGCTGGACACAGGACTCCAGGTGGGGTCTCACGAGCGCAGAGTAGAGGGGCAGAATTACCTCCCATGACCTGCTGGTCACGCTTCTTTTGATGCAGCCCAGGATATGGTTGGCTTTCTGGGCTGCCAGCACACACTGCAGTTTTGGAAATGGAGAATTTGTATTTTCTTTAGTGGTGACTTCACAGCAGGCGGATATGGCGGTCAACAGGTTTGGAGGCTCAAAAGCCTCAACCATGATGAAAAAAAAATCCTAGTGCTGCGTCTGTCATCTTTTCTTTGGTTTATGGAATGTGAGCTGCTCTATTATTTACAATAAGGTATATGTATATATTTAATTTTTTTTTAAGTACAGGAAATTAGCTGCAGTCCTGTCACACTGTGGGGTTATTTCTAGCAATTACAGAAGAGTTTTAGTTGCAGCATCATCTGTTTGTTATGCATTGTTGTACTTAATCTGGCTTGGTAGAAATGAGTTATGTAAGATAGGGAAATTGTGGTATGACTTGATGTTGTAATATATAATATAACCTATTTGATAGTCACTTTAAATGTGTATTAAGGGGTTTTTGGCTGTCAGTATTCTGTTAGTGCTGTTTTGTTTCTGCTGTAGTGCTCATTTATGGAACTTGTATTGCCTACTGGGGGAACATAATGTCTTCTCCTTAAGCCATGGCTTGTTTTCAACTTGTCATTTTATTGCCCTGTGATTATTTTATATCTCTATTGGTATGAAAAAATTATTTGATGCACCAATTAAGGAGACTTTGCTCAGTCCTGGGACCTGTCAGCTACTTACTATCTGCATCTGATGGTGTAAAGTTTGTTCTTGGGCCACAGAATATAAATGTTGAGAGCTGTAACCATCCCCTGGGTTGGTTACAGAGACCCATGTAATAACACCAAGGTGTTACAACACGATAATAACACCACTTCATTTTGGAATACTTAGATAAACCTGAAGCTGAATCCAGCCTGAAGAATTTTTTTTCCATCAAAACATTTGTTGGCCAATGTGGGTGAGCTTGCTGGAAAACATGAGCACTTGGCTGCTCTTCCCAGGGCTGTCCACCCTACACATAAAAAAAATTATAAAAAAATCAATGCATGAGCAGAGGACCATGGGTGTGAGCCAGGTTTTACAGATTTGGCAGCCTCTGCCTCCAGGATCCATCCGTGACAGTGTTTGCCAATGACTGTCTCCCAGTTTAGCTGGCTTGCTGTTTTTTTCCCCGTTACAGCACTTGCATAAGGAAAACTGTCCCTATTTGGGAAGGAGACTTAATTAGGAGACTCTAGTTTGGTTTGTAGGCTTTATTTTGCTGCATCATGGTTACGTGATAATTCCTTTTTTTTTTCCCAGAGCATTGCTTAAAAGAAAGAAGTTGAAATGGGCTGATCCCGTGCTTTAGTATGGGAAAAGGAGGAATATTCTGCCAACAATGAGGCGTTTGTCAGGAATGCAGATGCTAAATCCTGTTTTTTACATAGCTGATTGACCGTCTGCATCAGCAGAACTTGAAATGTCCCAAACAAACATGTGTTGTAGTGACTTTTATAGTACTTTATCTGGGGTATCTTGCCCTATAAGTGTATTTTAAAGGTGCTCTGATATTTTTCCATTACATACGCTGGCAATTCTTTTATCTGGTTAAAATGACCCCAAAACCTTCTCCAAATCAGCACTCTCCCATTAAAAGTTCTTTTCTCCCACAGCTGAATTAGGCAGTGCGAACTCATAAGTGCGCAAAGACAAACTGTCTTAACTATCCTTGTATTTTAAGGCTAATTGCTGCAAAAGATTCGCTGGTTAGTTGTTCCATCCCAGGCTGGTTACCTGATTCAGTAGAGTGGGGGAAATGTTGTCCTTGAATAGTCTCAGTTTTGCTGTGGCCAGGTACATTTAGTGCAAATATTTTACAACGGTAAGGCATTTTTAGTTGGCACAAACAATTTGTAACACAAAAAGTAAATGAAAAAAGATGTTTCATAGCCTCTATCATGAGAATAATATTTTGTACATAAGTTAAATTACAAGAAGTTTTGTCTGTTAATAAGGTAGAGTTTGCTTGCCTGTCATGCAGTTGTAATTACAAAATTATGTATCTGATATGCTTTATATTGAAAGAATACCACTGAGTTTAATTCCACGTAGTGGAGGGTATGTTGGATGAGGAATGTTTTTAGTCTTCATAAATGCAAGAAATTGTATTTGTGTTTGGAGTAAGGAGACCCCTAAAATATGGGTTTGGACCTTCAGGCAGTTGTTGCAAGCCTGTCCATTTGGACCTGTTCTCCATAAGGTCGATACGGACAGGAGGGAGATGAAAGGTTTCATTAGCCCTTCCCAGGTGACTTTCCCCATCCAAAGTTATTTGCAGGTCCTGTGTGTGAAAGGTTCTTTGATGGGGAACAACAAGCAAGGAGGGGACAGGGTTGCATCATCTTGGTTGCTGTGCCAGCTTAAAAAACCTGCTATTACTAATTTTATGGGAGAAGACAAAGAACGATGTGGTTTTGAGAAGCTTGTAGACAAAATGCTAATAGGAGACACTACAGAAAGCAAAAAGAGATGTTGTACTGTGCTTTGCTATCAAAGACCACTACAGGTTGGATTTTGTTCTGGACTATGTGTTGATGGGTGACTCCTGTTCCTGCTCTCTCCACTCCAGAATATTGAGGAAGGTGACTGGAGAATTAGTGAGGTTGGCAGGGACCTCTAAAGGCTATCTGGTCCATCCATGCTCAGAGCAGGCCAAGTGGGCTTAAGGTCTTTTCCTGGAGTGGTTGCTCTTTCTTGGCTTGATGGGTAGTTGGGTTGCCACTATGGATCTGATCACCAGTTCCTTTGAACCATCAGCTGCTGTTGGGCTTGCAGAAGTTTAAGTGCTTTTCCTTTCTTTTTTTTTACCTGCAACTGCCTTGTGTTGTGAGGAAGGAAAAGATAGATCTAGTACTGATATTTATTTTTTTTATTCTTCTTGTGGTACAGGAGCAACTGGAGTTCTGCAAATGCCTTCTTTTAAAAATACTGAGTTGTTTTATTTCATGCAACCTTCAGCATGCTGTAGGTACTGCCAATCAGGAGATGTTGGGGGCAGGGGGTGATTGTCAGCTAAGTGGGGAGATGCGTTGAGAAGAAAATACCTTAAAATGTGTTGTGTATCAGTCTAAGTTATATAAAAATCTTGATATGTATGGGAGACTGGGAGATCTGAGATAGATATGATGTGTATGTGCTCTTTTCAAACCCTTATTTGCCATTCAAAGTCTTCTGCTCCTGTCAACAGCCAAGAGAATTTTTTTGAGAAAAGTTAGAGAGTAACTTTATCAGTTTGTAACAAAGGGAAAAGAAAGCATTTATTATCTATTAGATATTCATTAGATAGACCTTGTGTTCAAACAGCTTTGTCACCTTGTAGTTTAAAATGGAAAATTGGGGTTTGGCTCTGCAGTGTGCTTCAGTGGCCCATTGAAGAAAAGAATAACAAAAGAGAAGTCTTGAAAAGATTTTAAAGGTCAGTGTTTGGCAGCTCAGGGTTGCAGGTCGTTCTTGGGGAGAGCTCCGCTTGAACATTGCAGTGCGAATGCTCTAAATACTTTGTGATTTGTGCTTTTTACCATAAAAGCATTGATGGTTTCCTTAGGCAGCGTGGAACATCTCAACACGACAAAGAAAGTTAAAGAACAAGGTCTCAGTACTTGAATTTACAGTCAGTTGCTGCAAATGAGATAGTCAGTATTACTGCTAGGCCACACAGATTGATGACGAGAAGGATAAATGCTAATTTAATTTGAAAGAATTCAAGTTGTAGCCCATAGTTTTTGACTTCGATACTTATTTAGGCATTGTGGGGTCTGCTGCACAGAGGTGGCTTTTAGGGCTCCTTATGGAAACTGAAAGTTGGGGGAGATATGTCAAAAGTGGTATGGTTTTAGCAGCAGCAGTTCAGGTTGATAGGTTTTATTGGGTGGAGAGTTGCAGGTTTAAAAGAAGTATTTCCCAGGGCAGAAGCAATAATCAGAGGGGTTTTAGCAAGGCTCTAGTATGCTAGATGCATTTTATCTTCTGGACGTATTGCTGTTAAAAAGCAATATAACAGGACATGAAGTGTGCTGGGAGCTTGGTTGCAGGTTGAATGAAAACAAGCAAAAGTGATCTTTATCAACCGGTTGTTTATGTTTCAAGATGCAGGAAGGAATTTGTAACTATAGTGAGTAACTTAAAAAACCAGTGAATGCCCTGGTCATGTAAAAAAACCCAAACAAACCAACAATAAATTAAAAAGTTTTAATATAATATTTTTCCCCTTCTTCTGGAAGAAAGATATTTGTGAATTACTATTTTTTTTTCAAGCATAATATGTAGAATACTGGGGGAAAATAGCCTTCAAATCTGGAACTTTATTTCAGCTAATGTTTAAAGCCACCACTCTTTGTGGAAGCGTATGCTGGGCTTCTCTATAGGTGAAGTCTATGGGGCTTCTCTTTGGGCATCGTATGGACTCTGCGCCTGCCTTGTCCTTTACCAGCACCTACATATGCAAAGATCTTAATTCACAAGTATTTACTTTAGCTGCAGAAGTTCAGAGGAGTGTTGTATTTCCCTGGCTGCTATACTGCTGGCTGGTGCTTTGAGTTCCCACCTTGCTTATACAGTTACAAGTCATTCATACTTTATGAATACATTTGATTCATGAATTCCAGAATTCACAGTAAACCAGGGAATACGAGTCTTCCATCAATCTCGTCTGACATTAACCTATTTCTTGTTCCTAGCATAAATGAGCATGACTAAATCTTGCTCCTGGTCCCTTCAGTGCCCCACGATGGAATATAAACTATTAATATAACTATTCCACGATGCAATAGCCCTTATTGAGATTTTAACAGTGAGCTTGCTTTTCTTCTGACATATTCATGGTACTGCTTTTGACGAAAAACAAATTTACATTTCAAATAGATGACCAACCATTTAAAAATACCTTTGTCTTTCTATGGGGAAAAAAGAAAATTATATGTTTATTTTTCTTGCTAAGGGCAAGTGCTAGAGGCTCATTTGAGAAGGGCTAGGCTGGGAACCTTAAATACACCAGTGATAGGTACTTCCACTAGTGCTTTCCCTGCACAAGCTGTTACTTTATAGGGGAATATTACTGTTATTCTATATAGGAATGACATTCAATTAGGCTTATCTGTATTACCTATATAACAGCATCTTATTGACATTGCTATATGAGGACAAGTCACTGTGGTGTTTTCCTAGCTGCAAGGGTTTGGAAAACAACCTTATTTCAGCCAAGATGTTAAAAAAATCCCCTTATTCTAGCTGTAATTTGTATTTAATCCAGATTGCATTAATATCCAGTCCAAAATGAAGGTGAGGCAAGGAGGAGGTTGAAGTATTTGGCCACAAAACTGTTAATCATTCTCTTTTTTTTTTTTTTTTTTTTTTTTTCCCTGCTGTCCACAATAAGCATCTCTTTGTGCAGGAGGGTGGTAGGAGGCTGGAGGAATGGAGTGGCTGGTTCCTCCGTTGACTCACCAGCGACTGGTCCAGGGGGATGCTTGGCTCCCACAGAGGAATGGATTGAATTTTGTTTCCTTCCAAATGTTGAGCCCTGGCCAGTAAAAGCTTTGGTGTCCCAGAGAATTTTAGGAATGCTGTTACGGAGTTTTGTCCATTGAGCTGCTCGACAGCTTCAAATCAATGAGTTGGTAAAGGGAAATAATATAAAATAATAATAATACGTATAATATGAAATAAGATGAACAGTTGATAATTTGTTTTAGGGAAGTAGTTATAACTCCTTTTGTGTTTTCTGAGGCTGAACTATCATGTTATGCATGGTTGCAGAAAGATGTGTTGTCCTGTTCAAGTATATATAGATTAGGCATGCATAAATTGAATTAAAAACACTTTTTTTTTTGATAGCCCAATAGTTCTGTTAAAGAAACACAGTGAGCAAAATAAACAAAACTGTATTGTCTCAAGTTAAACATCAGGCATTTCTTTAGCTACTTGTTGGCTTTTCACCAACGTGCTTTTGCCATACAGTCAGCCTGAAGTTTCAGAAGCTGCCATCCAAAGAGATCTCTCATTTACATCAGCAACCAAGAAAAATGCATGAAAGAGGGATATTATGGGTTTTGATTACTGTTATATTTTATTTGAGTTATAAAATATAATGTGGTCTGGCATTGTAATCCAGAAAAAAAGCTCATCAAAAAAAGAGGACTCTTGCGGTTCCCCAATCCTGTATTTGAAAAGTTTTATACTACCTCTAAATGTTCCTTGTTACAAAATGAAAGAGATTTATTTCTGAGTGAGGCTCTTCTCAAAGAAATCCTAATAAATAGACCTTTTTTCTCTCCATGAGTTATCACTTTAAGTATAAGCGCAGAGAACCGAACCAGAAAATCTTTTTAATATTGGGGTTTTGCTTAATTTTTGTGTTAAATTATATGAAAAGGTGATTAAAATAGGGCCATTCATTTAGTCTGTTCAAGTTCATATTGCTGCTAGCTCACTTCTCAAGTGAACAGCATTAATTAGGTATATAGAAAATTTATCTTCTTACATTCATGTGTTGTCTTAGATTATATTATGAATATTTCCCTTTGACAGGATCAACTACAATTAGTATTATTTAAAATAAATGCATAAATATATGGCAGTGCACTTGCTTGTGTTGAATGCCAATGTATCCTACTTCTAAGCTTCTTGCTGTGTCTTTGCTCACTGAGATACCTGGAGCAGGTAAATCCTTTAAAATATTTAATAGCATCCCATCAATGCCAAAATTCCTGTTTTGGGGGAGAGGAGGCCTGGATTGTCATTGCCAGGAGAGTTTTGGCTGCTTCACTGGTCACCTGGAGGTGTGGGTGCCCTCGTGAGGGTGGGCTAGGGGAAGGAGGCTTTGGGGTGGAATAAGTAGAAAACAGTTTTTAGCAGCCTAAAAAGATGTTAAACCTCTGTAGGGAAGTGTTCCTTAGCTCTTTGTCTGAAATCATCTCACTTGTTCAGCAGGTTTTTGGCTATTCCAGAACTTGTTTTAGTCAACTGAAGAGAATTCATATGCAACAGTTTGAGTTTAAGTAAATCCCTGTATTCATATGGGGGGTGGGGGGAAATCATATCGTTATTCTGTTAGCAAACCTCCTTTGGCTCTTAAACCATAAAATCTAAGCAGATGGCTAAATAAATCTGCCTGGGAAGATAAAAGTAGATGTGAGAGTTTGAATCATTCAGATACTGAAGGTGCCGAATGTCTTTTCGCCAAGGTTTCATTTAATTTGCCCTTTGTTTTTCGCTTTTAGTTGCAAAGTTAAATCTGTAAAGGTAATTTGAAAAGCTTCAGATTATCGACTTAAAGCCCTTTTAATCTTTTCTAATAAGTAGCTGAGTTAGGGAAAAAAATCTACTGGGAGCTCTTGATATTAAGCCTCAGCAAAAAATGTATTTGTAATTGTAATTCAGTGTCCATACACAAACAACACTTAGAAATTGTCTTGATGTGATTACCTTAAATAAGTTTAGGTTAATAGAAAAGCTGAATAAAAACTGGTTTAATAAATGAAGCGTTAATTGCACCTGGCAGCTTGGCAGATTCTGCTGCTGTGGACTGGATTATTGTCAGTGATTTAGGCACAATTGAAAATACCAGTTTCAATGAAGCTGAGCTCCAGTTCTTACAGGCTTCCAGTAGCTCTTCTGTTCAGAGATTTATTTTCAGTGGCAATAAATGATTCTCTGTATTAGGTACCTCAGTAATGTTCCTAATTTTGCAAAAACAGCAGCAGCAAATCCAAACGACAGTGTCTGAGATGCTGAAAATACCCCAGGTTATGCTGATGCTGTATCGTCTAGTATCTCAGTAGCCTTCAAAGCATATTTTTCCCATAATTCCATATATAATTAAAAAGCAGCTTCCTCTAGCTCATTAAAATTTAGAGTCTTGTTGGAGCAGTGTACTTTTACATTTATTTAAATGTATAAAGCGCAGCCTTAATATAAACTATAATAACTTCCAATATTAAACCTCTCTTGAATAGCTAACACTTTACTTTTAAATAGTGTTTATCTGCCCTTCATGAATACCAAATTGAAAATGAATACGGTCCGCAGAAGCTCATCATATTATTTTGTAGTCTATTCAACTAACTTTCAACATATGGTTTTTATTAATTACACAATGAGAGCAAAATCCCCAATGTTAAGTTTTTAGTGCTGTGCATATCAATAAGGTAAGGCAGTGGTTTTTTTAACGTAACGGTGGTATTTCTCTCTTTTCGCAGGCTTTTGGAAATGCAAAAACAGCACATAACAACAACTCAAGTCGATTTGGCAAATTTATTCAAGTGAATTATCAGGAGACAGGCACTGTGCGAGGGTAAGTGGGAATCTGCTTGACGATGCTGTACATACTGTCACCTGCACAAGGAACCTAAATGGGCTGTTGTAGGGTTTATGTGAAAAAAGAAGGTTATTTTTTTGTGGCCAGTATGTTTCCCAAAATGGAGAGGGAAGAAAAAAAAAACCACCCCAATTTTTAAGCATATTTAAATCCATTGGTATGAAAATGTTAGCATTGAAATGTGAATGCACCTGAGTTGTCTTCAAGCCAGCTGAGCTCTCCTTCATCATGATGTTGACTTTCTAATGAATCTGAAATGGAACTTTTCCTCTGAAGATAGCATTCAAGGCTGCAAAGGGGAAGGTTTTAGCAAGGATGAGGTGGGGGCTGAACATGTGATATAGACAGTAGAGATTTAGGCTCCGTAAGAGAAAGCCAAGGTCGGGGGTGTTAATCCCCAGCTGCCTGATGGATTTATGGAGGAGATGGACCAGTCTCCTCTTCATTGCTCTCTAATTCCCCGTATGCTTCTGTCTCCACCTTGAAGTCTCCCTTCAACCCAGTCTTTGACCAGTCAGGGCTGCTTTTTTTCCCTGGGCCATTGCAAGGAGGTGCTTGTCTCCATTGTGGATCTCCCCAGTATATTTGAGCATCTTTTCTGCTCCCGGAGCTCATGGGCCATAGAGCTGTGACTCTAACCTTCTTGACCCTGGCCAGGGTAACACCATAAGTGCTGCATGGTTGAAAGCCTATGGATGAAACTGGGGTGGGCTCATCTAAGCCTGGCTTTCTGTTTGGTTTTAGCAATTTATATGGCATCAGATCATCACAAAGGGACGCCAACTAGCTCTATATGAGCAGGGCTTCATTAACTTTGCTTTTTGTCAGGGTAATTAACTCAGTTGGAAGAACGAAGACTAGAAGTGGCATTCCAGGGGTTGTGTAATTTTTGCTGCTAGCTAAGAGATCTCTTGCTGGGACTTTGTTGTTATTTTAGAGAATGGCTTTTAAAATCTTTTCTTTCTTATTTTCCAGCAGAACAGTATCACACAAATAGCTTCCATTAATTTTTGAAATGAGCTTGGGTACTCTGTGTACCTTCCCACTGTTTTTTTTTTTTGTCCTACTAATGTTTTCATCCAAGTCAGATGTTCTTTTTCTTATTCTTTCCCCCCCACCCCCCACCCCGTCGTCCCTTTAATTCTAGTGAACGGTTCTGTTAAAAGGATATGCCAAGTTTTCTTTTTCTTTTTTTTAATACATAATAAAATACAGCGTAGCAAGAATCCAACAAATGCCTTAACAATGTATTATCTTGGCATCCTATGTCAGCTGTATGGATGTGGCCTCTATTTATACTTGACAGACAAGTGCAAGTAACACTGTATATTCTAGTTCATGAAATAAGAAAAATTTTCTCTCCTCTTAAAAAAATAATAATAATGCACTTTCTTGGTGTTTGGTTGCACAGTGTGATGTGACTATGCCTTGCTATGAGCTTGTAGTGCTGCCCCGATGAAAATAATAAAAAACAATTAAAAAAACCCACCCAACCTGTGAGCTGTTCTTGGCATGCAAGACCATGATTTTTTTTCCAAAGTCTTACAGAGCAGATCATTTTTTTTTTTTTGAAATGTAGCATAGATTTTAGGCACTCCTCGACTCAGCTATCGCCCTGTACTCTGTATATTATTTGCTTTGTTAATGTAACTGTAATTTGCAGCCCTGAATCAGACTTGTGCTCTGTTCAGAGGCTGAAAATAGCAGTTGAATATTTGCTTACAAACCCTATAAATATAATGACTCAAAACTTGAAGCAAATTTAAACTTAAGAAATGTAATAGCCAAGAGATTTAGTAGCAGCCAACCTCTCCCTGTGAAATGAAGTCTTTGAAGATGTCTTTAAAATTGATGGAGCATGAGCAATGGCTACAGTTAAGTGTGTTCCCATAAGGCTTTATGAATTTATTATGTCCTGTTCGATGATAAGCGACTTCTGGAGGAAGGTCTTTGCAACCTGTTCAGTCCTTGTAAGATGATCAAAAGCTTCAACTTCTGACACGTTCCATAAAATTGCAGTAGAGCCAGCAAGGAGACAGTTTAATTAAAAGCACTAGTGCCCTGGTATGGCGGTAAATCTGTGCAATGGCACAAGGCTGTATCTCAGATCCCATGAGAGGTAATGCTTTCAAACATTCTGTGCTTAGCTGTTTTGCATGTTGGTATTTGTAAATGGAATTCAGTCTCAGATTTCAGGTGATGTTACCTGGGATGCTAAGTACAGGTTCTGTAGCGTGCCTATATGAGTGTTTCACACGAAATCTTGCTCTTAGAACTCCTTTTCTTTTATCTTAAAGGTAGTTTGGACATAATTGACAACAGTAAATAAGAAGGAAACATTTGGAGGCATCTATTTTTTTATATTTAAATTGGTTTTCCTTTTCACTCTCGTATTCCAAGATGGTACATAGGTTCTTCTTGGGATATGAATTTGCAGTAAGCAAGGAGTATTTTACCAAAACAGCATTTTAGTTGCATCTACAAAATAATAAACAGCTTGAGCAGGAGCTGAGGAGGTGGAAGAGGAGGAAAAACAGGGAGAGCACACTGCCACAAAATGGCAAAAAATTAGCCCTGATTTAAATAGTGAGTTGGACCAGATGACCTCTAGAATACCTTTCCAATCTGAATTATTGCATGAGAGATATGTGTATAAGAGCAGAAAACGCAGAGGAAGAGAAGAAATGTGAAGGGTGGTGGAGGTGATGCAGGTTGTTGTATGGAGCTTCCCAGGGGTGGGCATGGGTTCTGGGATGCTCTGATACCTTTTTGACCCCTCTTTTCACTGAGCCGGCAGTGGATTTATGGTGTGGCTTGGTAAGGAAAAATTGGTTTCAGGTCAGAACGGGAATACAAAAAAACTCACCTATTGGTGAGGAGCGTCCATAGACTATTCAAAGCTTCCTTGTAGGGAATAAACAAGAATCAAGCTTTTTGATACACATCATACAGAGGTATAATATTGCTTTGTTGTCTGTCTTTATTTTTCCTATTCAGCAGGATCATCCTGTTGGGAGTTGGATATGCCATTTCTAGTAGCATCTCCTAAGAGTTGTCACAAATCCTCTGCAGCACATCCAAATGATTTATTTTAGTTTAGTTTTTAATGAAAGAAGGATCCAATTACTGAGATGCAAGTAATAAATAGGTCTGTCTTCCCCATCTGGAGACTATGGTGGAGAAGTGAGCGTAGAAGTACCTCCTTGTCCAAGGGTCATTAGGTGTCTTGATTCATATGTGACTGCTAATGTCAGTGCCACATCACTGGGTGTCTGTAGCTGGAAAAGCCCATCTACATCATCAAAGTTGCCAATTATAACTCCAGTTTCTAAATCCCTATCACTACTGGTTAGTATTGTTTGGAAGAAAAAAACTGTTGAAGTTTGTTTTAGCTCAACAAGCTTGAAAAAAGTATTTAATATGTAAATTAAACATGTTTATTATGGAGACTCTTAGGATAAAATGTAAACTCCAGTAAGGAGCTTTTGCAGTTGTTTATTTTCCAACTGTAGCCACAAGTTAATAATCTGAGTTTCTGTTGAGAAGTGGCTCTGCTGGAAGAGGGAACAGTGATTTGGAGACACAGTCTTCAGCTAGATCAGGTCTTGCAATCTTTTACACCCAGATACATTTCTTGTGTGCACAAATCTTGGTCTGCAAGCAATTTTGTATTGCTGGCTTTGGATTAAATAAGTATTGGAGATTCTTGCTGTCAAAATCTCCCCCTGTGTTCCCTGCCCATAGGCTAGCGCATCTGAGATCGTGTTTTTCATATCCAAGTTAGTGTTGGCTTTGTATCAAACCAAAAAAACCTCAAAAGCCAAACATAATATTGGGCTTGTTCTGCCTAGGAAGAAATTTATATAACTAAGTAAAATAAGGCTGAAACTTTTTTTTTGTGCGTACTGAGTCCCAGTAAGGCTGTGTTCATTTAAGTTGAATATTGGGTCAATGAATAATGCTTTTATTTTTTTCATTCTAGAGCTTATGTTGAAAAGTACCTCCTGGAGAAATCACGACTAGTCTATCAGGAGCACAATGAACGGTAGGTGCCTATATTTTGCTTACAGGGTGCGTATAGACATTTTCACTTCTATACATGCTCATAGCATGGCAGAGAGAGCTTAAACCACTCTATGGGCTGATTTTCATGCTCCTAACACTGGGTTTCAAAGACAATAGGTGCATTTTCTCTTTTGTTGTTTAGGGAGGAATATACTACCCAGGGAAAATAAACTCCATTATTTTATTCACAGTCATAGAATCATAGAATGTTTAGAGTTGGAAGGGGCCTTAAAGGTCATCTAGTTCTAACCCCCCTGCTATGATTTTCCATTGTCTTTATGATTCATGTCCTATGGATTATTTTGTACCATTTGTTTTCTTGTGCAACTTGTAAGCTATTTAATTTCTAGTTGGGGAGGGGAGGGATGGATAAGGATGGCAATTTAGTTCTGTTTTACAGTTCTAAATACACTAAAGCTATCAGAAGGGCCTCTAGAAAACCCTAAAATTACATAGACATCAAATTTAAGTGAATGGTTCTAATTGCAATGTTATAATTGTTACATACTCCTCTCTCAGTAATTATTACTCTGATTTTAAATAAATTTGCTGCTTCCAGTTATTTTCCAACTCTTGGTGCTTCTGTCTGTGTTTCTCTTGTGAGGCAGACATGTGGGAAGTTTTCCTGAGTACTCATGGGCTGATCCCAAAGTTAAATAGCTCATACAGCCTTGACAAACGTACTCCTGGGAGTTGCAAGATGATTAAATGTGTTTCCTCCTGGAAAACATCCAGCATAAAAGCAAAGTTTTAATTTTAGAAGTGCTTCTACAGTCTTAGCGTTAATCCATGTTACGAGTTGTCTTGAAGCAAAACGGATGAATGTCACTTGGGGTGGTTTTAGTATTATTCAAGTATTTTGACTATTTGAGTAGCTGTAAAAATTGAAGATTTTTCTCTTCTTAAAGGACTGCAACTGCAAAATCATTACCTGTTTAATGGTAGTAAATGATTAAAAAGAGTAAAAATTTCAACATTGCAAGGAAATACGTTGTTTTGATTCTAATAACTATGTAGGCTTTGCACATGTTTCTGGAGGAAAATGTGACGATGTTGCCTAGGAATTCTTTAAGTATATTCTGCAGCAGTGGGTGTCCTTGCATGGAAAAGAGGGGTTTCATTCTCCATTACTTAATTTAATCTTTTATGTCACTGCAAAGTGGGTATGGGTCATTTCTAAGGAGGGTTCAGGCCTGAGTTTGGAAGCTGGAAAATCAGGTTATGAGGTTTACATGCACTTCTCTGCTTAACGTTGCTGCTTGTTTTGAAGTCTAACTTCTTTTTTTTCTTTTCATTTGTCACCAGGAACTACCATGTATTTTATTACCTCCTGGCAGGAGCAAGTGAGGAAGAGAGATCAGCATTTCATCTGAAGCAGCCTCAAGAATATCATTACCTCAACCAGGTGGGAATACTATACAGGAATGCAATACGTGCTCTTGCCTTTTCTTCCATTGCAGATATTTAATGCTAATAAAGAAAATGTGTGGGGTAGTAAAAATGGGTTGACTTAGAACTCTAGAGGCAGCCTTCCATCATTGGAAAGAATTCTGCATTGGCAATATGAACTCCCAGTAGTATGAAAGAAAAAAAAAAAAAGAAAAAAATTATTGCTTTCCAGTTTTCATCCTCTACCTGGGATTATGTTCAATGTATTTCAGTTTTAATTGTTGAAGGAAGAAACAGCAACCATTTACCTATTATCTGTGTGAACGTCATTTACTCATTAACATCTATCACTGAATAGGAGAAAAGTGGAAAATGTGTGATACTTGTAGCTCTTCCGGATGTAACGCCTTGCATGAGGTAGTCCTAATTCTGTAGCTTCATGGCTGGCTGTTAGCATGATCTTTTGTATTTAACAGTATAATAAGTTTAATATAAACCTGACAGCAACCATTGAAAATGTGTGAATTAAAAAAGAGTGAGGTATTACCAGTGGTCAAATAAACTCATACTTTGGAAAACGTGATTTACTTCAGGTGGTTCAGATGTAGTTGCCCAGTGATCCTTGTGAACAGGGACTTTACTACTGTTTGCTCACCAAAAAGAAGGGGAAAAAAGAGAATAGGGATATGCGGAGGAGTAGTTAAGTAATATGTTGGTTTTACCTAATTGCAATTTTTGGGAGCTGACCCATGATTAGCAATAAAGAGTAATTTAACCCATAAGCTGGAGAGAAACTTGTGTGCACAGTGCAACCAAAATAACCTTCAGTCTTTCTAGAAATATAATTTGACTCTGGAATACGTCTCAATTACAGCAGGCTTTTTAAAGGTCTTTTTAACGTGGGCTATCAATGCCAAAATCTATTGTAATATTAACAACTCCCACCCCTGTCTTAGTGGGATGAGGGAATTTGCACAAATAAGTACCATATGAGGAGCTGAAGGCTTTTTGCTCACTGTCTTTGTGCCTTGGGGGTTAGTTGGGGAATGTGGTGGGACTGTCAGGACCATCTGCGCTGTCGTTTTGCAGTGGGAAAGTGCCAGGATTGTTTGGATAGAATATTTTGTCACGTTCACAGGGTTTTTGAGCAATTAGGTAGTTTATGTTAGTTGAAAGCATTGCTTTTAATTACAGTCCTTTTTTTTTTATAAGTAACAATTTTAATATTTAAAGTAAAATTATAAATCCAGTGGTATGGAGTGTGTAGAACTAGTAGAAATGTGATAATTTAGGTCAAAAGGCTTGTTTTCTTCTAAATTAGGATGCTGTGGGCTGATTAGCTGGAGAAGGATGCTGAGGCAGGTCTAGTGGATCAGGGAAGCAGACTCTGGACTTGCTTGAACACAGCATATGGACAATAGTGACAACCTGGATTTTAAGGATTTTTATTATAATCGTTCTTAATAATTGGGATTAACGGTATGGAGACACTTTAACACTGACAACTATGGGAAAAAGGCTCCTTTCGATGTATTAAAGGCATCCTTTCATATTAAGGCTTTCTGACATTGCAGTAACAGATTTCATGTGCCCAATAGGCAATGGGGAAACAGGAAAATGAGAAAAAAGGAAAAAAGAGGTAGTAGGGGAATGGGAAAAGAAACTTGGGAAACATAAAAGGGGAAAATTATAAAACGACTAGTTTATTTTTACTGTAAATGAGCATTTACAGTATCATCTTAAATGTTTCCTAGAGAAATCCTTGCCTTTTTAAAAGGAAAAAGAATGAGCTCAGAAATAAACCGAAGTGTTTAACTAAAAATTAAATATTAAAATTGAAAAGCTATAAAATATTGAACCAGACCCCAGAAGTCAAGGACTGGCTCAGTCCTTGAGTCAAGCATTATTTTCATTCTCCCAAGTTCCTCAGCTCACAAACTGTTATGGAAAACAAATGTGCGTTTTACATTGCAGACAAGAAATCATCTATTCAGATATTCCTCCAAAATATGCTGTTATTTTGTTGATCTGTAAATCCAGGGAGAAGGTTTGAAAAAATACTTTTTAATCTTTTTTAAAAGTAACTTTACTTAAATTGTCCCCTGAGTTTGGGTGACTTCTCCATATCTCACAGCAATGGCAGGTATCCCACTGCAAATGTCACAACTTGCTGAATGTTCTGTGTGCTGATTATTTAAATTTCTCCATTTTGAAGTAGTCATTTGTGGGATTAGATCCTTATTTTGAGGAAGGCTCTCAGGAGCTCTGGTGCCATGCATCTTTCCCTTTTGGGACTGGTCACTGACATGTGCTTTGACTTCTCTCAACCTCTCAATCTCTGTATGATTGGAAAATGATACAATTTCCTAAAAAGCTTTCAAGTGTTGCTATCTAACTGGTTGAAAGATTACACTTTTGCAGCACTTCTATGTGTCTAGAGCAGAGGTTGAGAGTAGAAACAAAAAAAAGTCTGTTCTTCAGTGTGATTTTTCCATCAATAGCTCTTCAGTTCTAGGTAAACCAAAGGTTTATCCAATTGTGGAGAAAAAGAAAAGGTCTTAAAATCCACTAAACTTATTGCATGAGTCTTGAAAACACTGTACAGAGGAATCAGAGTGCCATAAATGCAAAAGCATTATAAATCTAACCTAAAAAAAAAAAAAAAATGAATGCATGACAGTGCAGAATAACAACATACATTTTCCTTGGAGAGTTGAGGTTGCTGCCTTGGTTAAGGAGCAGGTAGTGGGAATTATTTTTGGTCTGATCACTGCTTTAACCCACTCTGCCTTGCTTTCAGATGACAAAGAAACCCCTCAGAGAGAGCTGGGATGATTATTGCTATGACTCTGAGCCGGTCAGTACAAATCCCTGTGTCTTCTGTGTTGCTGGTGCAGGGCTACTGCTTACTTGAATTTGTTAGGTGCACTAAGAGCTGAGCAGAAAACTGAGTCAAATTAAGTTTAACCTATTAATTACCCTCTCCCTTCCTCTACCCTGCAGCGGTGTTGCTTGTGCATTAGCTCATGACGATACAGATGGCTTTTTCCCTTGCCCTTATTTGGTTCTTCTATTTGTAAAGCTTCTTGAACAGTTGGAGATAGTCATCTAGTTTCAGCAAAGCAGGATTTTCTTCTGTTATGGAAAATGTGATACGGCAGATATGTGAAAATGGAAATTCCTTTCCGATAAAACAAATCAGTTGCTCAAAGCCCTGAGATGCATCAGTTCGTGATGGTTGTAGCAGTGTATCTGCTTTCCAGCTTCCGGGGTGGGGGGCGAAAGACAAACCAAACCCATCCCCTGCAAAACATCTGTGAGAAGATTGAATCCTGATATTATTCAGAATGGAAAACTGATTTGTTCTCCTAAAATAGTCATGCTGACATGATCATCCTTTCAAAATGGATTGACCCAAAAAAGGGAAGGGTGAATTTTCCCCCCTTTCCCCAGTTCCTCCAGTGCATCCAAGTTGGAGGTGGTGGCTCCAGGTGACAATGTGTTTTGGGTGTCTGTGTGTCCCGTCATGGTCTTTGTTGGTCCTGTCTTGTATGGGGAAGCATGTTTTGGATCAGCTGCATGTTGTTCCTGCTAATCGTGCCGTGTCCTTGATGTTGGTTGCTGAACTATAGCTGATGCATCTGGAAGAGTAAGAGGTAATCTGGGAAGGAGATGGGTTTCACTCCAGCTAAAGAAACATCTTAACAGCAAGATTTCAGCTGCCAAATCCTTGGGAGAGGAGGAGGGAGGGAGGGAAGGGAACTTCAATCCCTCAAAGTTTAAAAATACTGAATATTTTATTGACATCTTAAGTACATCTTTAATCCATCAGTATCCTTAACCCATGAGCATCTCTAGAGGTCCTACAAGAGCAAGGAGTGAAGAGCAGATGCTTTTTCTAATATACCTTAGCACAGTGTTCTGCCTTGCAGAGACCTTAATTGCCTAAGGAACAGATTAGGATAGTTTACTGGAGGAATTAAAATTAAAACAAAGGCCAAATTTGTCACCTTTTCCTGGAGGGGCCAATACTGCTCTGCCAGCTCAGGAGCTTGGGATGTACCATGTTACAAGGAAACTGCATGGTGGTACAGTTGGGCTATTTAGCTGTTTAGCTGGTATTTTACTTTGTTCCAGATTGTTTTCTGTCATGTTTGTGGTAAATCACATCTTGCTTCAGTTGATGATTCACTCTTAAACATACCCTGGATCTCTCCCTGGAACCACGGACTCAACCCACTACAGACGTCCCATTTATAAAGAAAAACCTCATATTTTCTATCTTCTTTAAACTTTCCATGGAAAGCCATGGATTGCTCCAATCTGATGATAGTAAGCAGGGGACTCACTTTTGCTGGGAGACTAGTTGCTCCAGTGGAATATTAATGATGCGTTTGGTCTGTGGGCATGGACTTTGTAATGCTTGTCTGCCCTAATATCAAGGAAACTCCTTTTTTATATAATTATCATCCTTTTATCATCCATTAGGAAATGGTACAGAGCTGAAACAGTAAAGAGAGCATCTGCTTTTAAGTAGATAATTTGCAAAAGGCCCTTCCATGCAGATTAATGAGTTTGGCAATTGTTATGTAAATCAATAATTAAATTGCCTTTGGCATGGATTGTGCTACTTCTGAGTCATCTATGGTATTGTGGTGTTGACTCGTGACTTAATTTTGGATGACTGATGCCACAAAATGAAATTGTCTCCTGGAATGTTGAGCATTCAACTAAAAGCGACACTTGGTATCTTTTAAAAACTCGGGAAAAAAAAAAATATGTTTTTTTGCAAAATCTGTGAGTATATTATTGTCCTGCAGACTCCAGGTCACACCATAGTGGGTGTGAAAACATCTACAGGTTCTCCTCATTGTATGTGTAGTGGCTGAGGAAGCGAGTGGGCCGAGGTTTGAGTTCAGGAGGCACAACTTCTCCTGATATTTGATGGCCTAAATAATTGCATTGCTGATGCCCCTCTGATCTTACTGATTTAATGCAGATGCCTCTGTTGCATTCCTTTGGATACATAAACACCTTCTCTGTCTCTTAAAGGTTAATTTTCAGTCACCATCAACAAAAGGTGAAAGCATCACTTTTCTAATGAGTATATCCTAAGAACATGCAGGCATGCTATTTTATTGTTAATTTTAAAATCCTACATTCATTGAACTGTGCATAGTTTTAACAGGTCTTACTGTTCAACATCTCTAAATTCACTTTGTCTTTACAGTACTAAGTTGTTGTCATCCCTGAGGACCATTGATAAAAAAATCTTCAATTTTCTTGTCCAGTTGACCTGTTGTAGCTTTTAGTCAAGAGCATACAGCAGTTGTGTGTGAATAGTCTCCTATGTTGAAATAAATAGCTTGAATAAGAATTTTCTCCTATAATCAGTAGCTATCACTGTAATGAGTCTACAAAGTAGGATGAAGAATATGTCACTGATAAGGTTGTGAGGCCTAAAATGTGGATATGTGCTGTAAGACACAAAGCTGATACTACAAAATAGATTCATTCTATACAGTCTGTATTTATGGTTTTTTTCTATGCCCTCTGTGAGTATGAGTGTCTTTGCAGATAACAGTCATCATTCTGTGACTCCTTGGGATCTTAATTAATTGTCTCTGCACCTGTGGCCATAACTTTTAAATAACATACTTGGATTTGTAGATTTAAGTGTTAGTAAAACATTCTGGGTTTTAAGATAACATATTGATTGATACACAATAAACTAATTTTGATTCAGAGACTGGTAATTCCTATAGGCAACAATGGGAAAAAAGTATTAAATACAGGCTATGAAGCAAGATAGAAGGATCAATGGTCCATGGAGTGGGCCAAGGTGAGCCAGAGCAAAAGAAACCTGGCATTACTAGTTTATATGCTCATTTAAAGAGCACTAATTTGTCTACATTCCTTAAATATTGGTGCAGGACAATATTAGTTGAATCCAAAATGTCATCAGATTTCCCTGAAAGTATCAGTAACTCTCACTGGGTTGGGAATTATCTAAAAAGCTGAAGTGTTCAGACACATTAGCTTCCAAGAAGTACAAAATGTAGTTAATTTCAAGTTCCGTCAATGCTTACATTTTTGGAAAACTTCTAATAGTTAGAGTAAAGTTAGTGAAAAATATATTTAAAACTTTGTTTTTCCTATGCGGTATTTACTGGTATTTTACATGAAGTTACGTGAATTCTATTTTAAATTTTATTTTAAAACGTAATTCTATTTTAAATTTTAAAAACTGAATTCTTCCCCTTTAGTTATAGGAACTCCTGTTAATGTTAATAAACTGGCTGTAGATGTATAACATATTCCATCCTGTTGTGATTTCACGTCCTTTTTAATGTTAATTTTTCCACATTGATGAATTCTCACACTACTGTTATAGTGGTGCCACTCAAGACTTGGATTAGAGGTTAAGCCTAGGAAATAAGAATGTATCTGCAGGAAAAATTAGGCCAAAAATTTGTTTTGGAATAGATCTATCAATGTAGTACTCTCTGAGGTCCAGGCTCTTCAAACAAAGGCAACTGTGGTGGAGATGTAGCATCCTGTGAAAGACGGTCTCACCACGCTGGATAAAAATGCATTACAAAGAAAAAATATTTGTGTATACAGTAAATAATCAATGTCTTGAAATTTGCACTGTGGTTCACTGTTCCATAAAGTTCTTATAGAAGCAGGTTCTCCTAAGCAGCTTGATTTAAAAAAAATAAAATAAAATTCAAAAATCAAACTTAAAAAAAAATAAACTTTTAATTGTGCGAACTCTTTCTAATATTTAAAGAAAAAAAATCTGCCTTACCACTGGAGCTAATCCTGGTCTTATACTTTGTTGCATCTGTGTTTCTTGCTGTGGCTGGTCTGGTGCTGTGATTCTTGCTGTCGTCGCTGTGCTCAGTGTTGGGGGGTAATCAGCTGGTTATTCCCTGTAATGTCACTGGGGCCTTCTGGCTATCGCGTTTCCCGATGCCAGATTGGAAATGTTCTGGTTGCTGACAAAAGGCATGGAGATCACTAAAGGATATTTATGAAGTATTGACTTCTTCATCTGGACCTGTTCTGATCTTAACTTCTTTGAATGCTTAATCTTTCTATTTGAACCCACCAGGACTGCTTTTCTGTGGAAGGGGAGGACTTGAAGCATGACTTTGAGCGCTTACAACTAGCCATGGAGATGGTGGGATTTCTTCCCAAGACTCGCAGACAGTAAGTTAATTTTCCACATTGATAGCTTGGAGAGTATATTAATTAATTGAATATCTGTAATCAGTGAGATAATTCACCAGACTTGGGCTAACATTCCTGTTGTGCTCTACATGACACACCAGGCTGATGAGAAGGAACAGGTCCAGGTGAGACACTGGAAGAGGTTGCCCAGAGAAGCTGTGGACATTCCATCAGTGGAAGTGTTTCAGGGACAGTTTGGATGGGGCTTTGGGCAACCTGATCTGGTGAAAGATGTCCCCACCCAGGGCAGGGGGTTGGACTAGATGATCTTTGAAGGTCCCTTCCAACCCAACCACAAATTTAAAGATATAAACAAAATATGCCCATTGTTACTCTAATTAATGTTTCCCTTTATGCAAATAGAGCATTGGCATGAAGTTGGCACCTGGTAGTATTTTTCAACTGTTCATGAACAGTCCCGCCTTACTCTGCATGTTTATGAATCCAAATCCTGATTTAATCAGAAATTCTGATTATTGGTTATGATACTTACTCCTTTGCATGCAATTGCAGGTTCTGTAGACTCCCAACTGGCCTTCATTTACTAATGCACTGGAAGTGCTGGTTGAAAGACTGGACAACTTAGTTGGGTTGCAATACTGCCTTCCTCTGGCTGCAAGGAATTACAGGCTTGACATGAGAGTTGTCTCCAGCTAAAACCACAAAATAATTCCTGTGGTGTGGATTCTTAGCTTGAAAGTCTTGAGTAGGTTTGATAATTTGACAAATAGGTTACTTAAGATTAGGAGTAGGAAAATGCGTATTTAAAAAATGACCTCAAAGAGAGTATGGTTTTGACATTCTATGTACTGTTGAAAAGCACATCAGTAGCTGGAACACAATGAGAAAACTCGTGCTTTTTTGAGTCAAAATGTTCAAACAATAATTTAATGAATGTGGTTCCTTTCTGTCTGAAATCCTGGAACAGAGTGAACAGAGAATTGCTGCTTTGTACTAATGGCACTTGAAACCCTATTCATCACCTCGGGTAAATGACATTTGGGATGCTAACGTATAAAATTTTATTTATTTTTTGCAATGGGATAGATTACCTCCTGTTCTTTTAAGCACCGTTTTTCTTGCTTTTTAATATGTATCTGAGCCACCAGTTGAAAGCCCTTAACTGTGAGACGTCCCACCTTCTGCTCCAACAAGAAATTTTCATTTAGCCAAGAATCTTTTTCAGTAAGCTCATGATTTATCCCTAACTTGTAACAAATCAATCAGGAAATTAAGATGGCTTTTTCTCTTTCCATTCCACACACATGCTTAAGTCCAAGGACAGAATTCTAGTGTAAATATGTTATATGTCAGCATGGTTCCTTATCTTTCAAGAGTGGGATTTCAGCGACAAGGTTTTTTGAAAACCTGTTTGGGGTACATAAAGGGGATTTAGTTGACAGAGTAGAGCAATCGGTAAGCGTCGGGACTGAGCAGTTGGATGTCACAGCAAACTCACACTTTTGATTTACTGTGTGATAACTTTTCTTGGTGTTATGAGTTCTTGTATTTCTCCTGGTGACTTTTGCTTGTCAAAAAATTTAGTGGTTTCTTTGCTATATGTGCAAATTTATTCTGCTTGGCTCTTTTAAAGGACACGAGTATAAAAAAGAAGGACATTCTAAGTATTCTATACTTTTATAAGGGATTGCTCACTGCAAAATGTGGGGTTTTGTGTTTGTGGAAATTGTCACAGAAGTGGAACGTTTGTAATGGCATCCCTGTCATTCACAATAAGGAATCTTTCCCTATTTTAGAGGTATGGAAGGTGTGTTATCCACACAAACTGGTGACATGGCTGGGAATCAAATTTGATTTTATTCATTTTATCTCCTCAGAGACTATAGAATAGGGACAGAGTTTATTCTTGAAGTCTGCCACAACTCAATAGTCCAAGAGCTGCTTCTCTAGAGGAGTAGTTTTTTTGAGGAGCGAAATAAAATATTAAAAATAAAACAAATAAATAAAATTGGCTGCATAAATCTACTTGGGGTGTAACATATTTTCTCAGTCTCAATTTGCTTATATATTATAAAAGCATTTATGCTTTTTTGTATAGACTTTCAACCCTAGAGTAAATCTGAGAGAGGAGATAAATCCATGTGCTGGGGACTGAGAAAGGGTCATCTGTGCGTGGCTGAGTTCTCCCCCTTAATGTAGGCAATTGCATGACTGGTATTTAGTCTGGATATCTAGATTACTCAAGGATTTCTTTTTTTTCTTATAATATAGGGTGCCATTTTCTAACTGTGGTTTTGATGTGTTAAATAATTTTCAAGAAAGCTGTACACGTTTGTATGCAAGTTTGGCACTTGACTAAGTGGCAGTATTTTTCACTAGGTGAATCAGATGCTTCGTCTGAGCATCGTTTTTGAGGAAACATTTGGAGATCTGAGGACAACTACTTCAGATCAAAAATTAGAGGAATGAGTCAAGAACAAAGATGGCATGTAGATGTTTGGGGATGTGGAATGCTTTTTTGTTAGCTTTAAGAAAAAACAAATGCCTGCAAATGACTTCTGTCTATTTTCTTTAGAATTTTCTCTCTCTTGTCGGCAATACTACACCTGGGTAACATTCGTTACAAAAAGAAGACTTACCGGGATGACTCCATTGATATTTGTAATCCTGAAATACTACCTATCGTGTCAGATCTGCTGGAGGTAAGCCTTTGCTTCCTGGCCTGTAACCTTCACATCTAACAAGCCACTTCTATTTTATAATAGAATTTATTTCCAGTTTTGCTGAAGGTTAAGTCTCTTGTGTTACCATTAATATGGGCTGTTGGTGTTTGGTAGTGAAAAGTTATAAAGATTTTTGGTGAAGTTTTTTAATGGAAGGGTTTTCTTTTTCTCTAATCTTCAGCTTTAATTGACTGAATACTGTTTCTATGATAAAAATTTGAAAGATTCCAGACCAGTTCTAGGTGGAATGAAAAGCTGCTATTCAACACAGTATGAATAGCATACTTCAGCTGCCAGCCGTCAGTTCGTTCACCAAAATTTCCAAGCAATCCTAATATTTGTTTCAGTATTTGGATAAGAAACTGGAGCAACTGTAGGACCACGAGCCCTTTCTTCTGGTTCAAGTGGTGGCTGTAGGAGATGCTGAGCTCGCTTGCCATATTTTTGCTGTCGTTACCCTGCCAGCATTCACACAGGTTGTATTTGAGCTGCTGGAGGGTGCAACTCATCCCTTTAGTACCCATTTATGGACCTATTATCCATGCATTTGTCTACTTCTTTTGTGAACATCTTGATGTTATGTGTTGTTTAAGACACTTTACTTGAAAGCTCTTTGTCCTCTGTGAGTCACTGTTTTGCCCGTGCCATGTGGGAAGGCAATGTGGGTCTCAGCTTGGATGGCTGAAGGCCCAGGGCCATATCCAGCATAAATCAGTGCAAAAACATTAAGTAAGTTCTTGAGAGAGTTGCTCAGTTGGCCTGAGGAGGTTATGAAGCTGTGGCATTTCTTGTTCCTTAGAAAGGTCTTCATTTCAGTAAGCCAACTCATCCTGCGCTTATCCCATGGGTTCAAGAGCTGAGGTCAAACCCTCTTGACATGGATATAGGTGGCCAGAAGCTCTTCTTGCTGTCTCACATTTCTTGGAACGCTCTAAACCTCTTATAATTCCAATGGACACTGAAATGTTATACCTGTGGTTGGTTAAGACAGTCTTTATCCCTTTTTACTCACTGGAAGGTGGGGAAGGTTAATTTTTGCTAATTTTGTGATAGCATCAGAGGACAGCTCATTGTCATTTTGTGTACGTGTGATTCTCTTCCCATTCCTTCTCTTAAATAACAGTTGTGCTGTCTCACTACCTAAAGAAACTGGGAATTGGCTCTCACAGATATTTCAGAGCATGTCATTAATGCTTTGAATTTAGTGAGGGGAAAGCTTCGGTGAAATATAGGTATAAGCAGCTGTACACTCTTTGCATCTTGGCCTTGGAGACTGCAGAAATAAACAAAAGGAAAGATAAGAGCTTGGAGAAGAATGTTGTTGATCTTAGCCTATTAAAAATGGCCATAACGAAATCGCCAAGTCATTTAAGAATTAATTGTTTTTTTCACAAAGCTTTGAGTAAGAGAGTAACTTAGAGATCTGAAAACGTTCCAGGCTTTAGGTCTTTGCCCTGGCTTTCTTCTGCAAACAAATTCTTTTCCACCATCTGTGTGCTGTAAGGTAGCGGGTTATTTTTTTGCAGGTGTCCGTGTGAAATGATGCATCAGTTGAGCCCTACGGATTCAACAGTGGCTTAGTGCCATAGTCTGGTACAGCACAGAGCGTGGATATCCTGCTCACTTGCAATGTGTGAAAAAAGATAATACATATATACGTGTAATTTCAACATTTTGAAAAAGCACTAGAATATGGTGTAGCTGAGCAGTGATACGCTTCTGTTCATCTCAATAATTATTTTGCAAGATAAATAACTGTATACAGCATAAAAGGCTTGTTAATTAGATCAGGATGATGCAGATCTGAGGTACAATCTTGTGAAGTCCATCGCTAGGTTTGGGTAAGTGCTGGTGCTTGACATAAAAGATTAATTTATATGGTAATTTTTCCATTAAATCAGGGACATTGGTTCCCTCCAAGTGTGAAGTTTCCAATAGATCCCAGCCCCACTCAGCTGAAATAAAGCTAATAATTTAGCTTTATGATCTCATTTTCTAAAGGGACTTGGTTTCTCTTTTAGAAATGCTGAATATTTGCAGACCTGAACAGATTTTTTTGTCATTTTTACTCAATTGTGACCAAAAAAGGAGGAGTGAAGTGTTCAAACAGATCATCACAAAAAGCATATATTGCATTTGATTCATGAGTGAGCTACTTACAAGTCTCCAAGTGGTGAGTTCTTCATAGCCAGAGACCAAAAATATTGGTTGAAACATTTGACACTTTGTATTTTGTCTCATTTGGGTAATTATTTTTGATGACTTTTTGTGTGTGTGGTCACTGAACTGTTCAGTTTTGCTTTTCACACCATTGTTGCGGAAAATAAGAATTGGCTAGAACAAGTTCTTAATTCCCTCTTTAGATCTTGGCATTACTTGCTAAGACTGAAAAATCAGCGCAGAATAAAAATAATGTTAGTTGACAAATAGTTTAATTTCTTTTCATACAGCCACTGGGTTCTTGGCAAGGATGGGCTTTGAGTGTAGAAAGACCTGAGTGTAGCTCTACTTGGAGACAAAGATTTTGGGGGGCAAGGTTGTGTTGTGTTTTTTTTTCCTTAAGTGACTTGCTGGATTTGTTCATCTGAGGATTTGCAATGGAAAAGAAAAGGAAAAAAAAAATCCAACTCTTCTTGGGGGAAAGGCTGTGACAAGCAGGAGCTGAATTGGCCATCTCTGAGAGCAGCCAAGGAGAGGGGCTGCTGAGGTCTTCATGTGCAGCACCCATGGGGCAGTAGCCCTTCATGGGGAGGAGAGGGACCAACAGCCTGGATGAAATGAAAAATTAGGGCAAAGATACGATGTTTTCCCTCTCCAAAGGAAAATCTGACTAAAATTCTTATGGGTTTAGCTGGTCTACGTTGGAGCCAGTGAAGCTCTGAGGACAACTTGGGGAATTTCCCTGCTGGGGCAGTTAATGCAACAATCTTGAACAACTCTCCTTCCCCTATATAATGAAATGGATTTATTTTTTTTTTTTTAAGAGGAATCTGGGAGGAGAGGATGATCTGCAATGGATTTGATTTTTCTTAGATACCGACAACCCTGTCCAGTATGTTTTTGCTTTATTAAAATATTCAGACCAGCATTTGCTGAAAATGCAAACTGCAATATAGAATTTTGGCCAGACTGTGGATCATTGTTTCATTTACAGTAAGGCCCTGATTCCCTGANAGCAGCCAAAAGAAAACAGATATGCGTTGATCATTTTTTTTTTTTTTTTTTTTTTTTTCAAGAGTAGATATAGCGTGTGGATTATGTGGAGGCTTTTGGCAGGTTTTTCATGGCCTTTGTTTAAACTTTGCTGAAATACCATGCCATAGCGTGATGTCAAGTCTGCCTGATGGATCGAGCAGATGCCTGTATAAGCATAGCAGATATTACAGGTCCTTTACAGAAATCATGTAGGATTGTGTAAAACTGGAGAAAACTTCTGTGTTTCTGGAGAGAAGTCTGAAAAGGCTCATTTGTGGGCTTACTAACAAAAGTGATCTATTAGGAGAGATCTAGTGTCTGTTCATATTGAGAGAGACTTTTTTTTTCCATCAGAAGAGCAGGAGTAATTTAATATACCAATACTGGAAATTATTTCTGTGGATGGAGTATTGAGCAAGTCCTGTCTTTGTTAAATGGAGCAATTTTATATTAAGTTTTTAGGCATAGGGGACCAGCCTCAATGCAAATAAAGGTAACATATAATTTACATATAATTCAGGTGTCCTGAATTAGTTTTGCCAGTTTTGCATCAATGATGTAGCTTTTGGAGCTAATGTTGACCTCCATGGGAGATTTATGTCCTCAAGTTCTTTTTTCTACTGAAAAGGTCTTCAGCTTCCCAGAGGACTCCCCACAGACGTTACACTCCTTGTTTGATAAACATCTTGGAAAGTAATTGGGGAGCAAAAGGGAGGAGAGGATTTCGAGACAGCCAGTGACTGCATCCAGCCTTCTCTTCGGGATCCATTTTCTGGACAAAGTTCCGGGAATCACAGAATGGTTTGGGTTGGAAAAGACCTCCAAAAGTTATCTAGTCCAAACCCCTGCATTGAGCAGGGCATCTTCATCAGATGCAGAGCTCTGAGCCAGAATCTTAGTCAGATAATTTTCTGGTTGTGGGAAGGAAAGTCTGAAGAAAGGGTTCAGATCCTTTTCAAGAAGAACTGATAGAAATCTGAATTTATTTTCTCTTACTCCACACCAGGCAGCTTTTGAACAAGCTCTCAACACTATAATCCCTTTCTCAAATATGGGAGGAGAGACAAAAAGCCATGTTTTCTTACTCTCAAGTTGGAAATGGTTCATTTTTCTTCAGCTGCTCTAATGTAGTTCCCCGGCGTTACTGGAGAAGTGATCTCTACCTGCCTTGGCTGCAGCCCAGCCCTTGCGGGAGCCTGCTTGCTGCCTGCTCTGTGCTGTGCTCCACTGATGTTTATAGCCATGGCAGCATCACTGGTCATCCTCCACTGGCTTTTGTATCTCTAGTCATCTGGCCCCCTCAGCGTCAGTTCAGTTTGCACGTGGCAGTGAACTGTATTTTGTCCCTGTAATTAAGATACAAACTCCTGTTAGGCCATGTAGATTTTTTTAGGAGAGAAGAGAGCATGACTTGCCCTTTAGCACCAGAAAGTAAAAAAGCCATGGAACATAACAGAAGTGTATTTCCAAGGGCATGAACTAAAGAAAGAAATTGCATTTTTCTCTTTGCTAATCTGCTGGGATGGTTTTTGTTGTCTCTATTGTAGTGTATCACACTTACTGGGGGAGGAAGCATAGGACGTGCATGATGGGAAAAATGCAATTATGTCCATGCACCAGGTGTCCTTTAGTTGTCTTTGGAAAGCTCTGGTTGCTCCTCGTTGGCATCAGGAGTCAGCTACGTTCAAGCTGTGACCTTAAATGAAAATTAGGATAACTTGGCCGTACCTGTGGTGATGGCTGTCAGAGGTGATGAAGCAATCAAGATCAAGCTCCACTGGGTGGTAATTGCAGGCAAGGACCCAGGGAGATGCAGGGTTTGTGTTCCCTTCCTTGCCAAGTGTGTTTTGTATGAAAAGATGACTCGATGCAGTTCCTCTGGGTCAGCTTGCAGCAGTTCTGGAGATGAAGGATGCAGACCTGCAAGTCTCACCTATCAGGAGAGCAGAGGGAGAAGGAAACTGGGGTGAATATCAAGATGGTGATGGCAAGGGATGGTGTGGGTAGTTGTTGAAACCATTTAAAATCCCTGTGTTTGCTGATAAATCTGGGACTTGGAAGCATTTAGGCTGTTTCAGAATATTACAGTGGACTGTTTTGATTAGTAACCATCTGATACCCTTCTGCTTTGTTGCCTTTGCTAATTAAAGAAAGCCAGCATGCTGGCTGTGGGTTCGCAGCATCTCTCCTTCCCATGGGATAACAGATGCTGGAAAACTTACTTTTCTTCCAGCCTCTTCCACTGAGGGAAGGCACCCCATGGTCCCACAGTCACAGGCTGATGGAAAATTATCTGCATTTTGTCCACAGAGCTCAAATTTTTAAAAAATTGCCATTTTGCTGAACATAGAGGAGTAGAAACCAAATGTGAAAACTTGCCGCGGATTTCTGGTGAACCAGATTATTATTTTTCCCCACTGTTTGAAAAGTCCAAATGGGATGATAGTAACTGATGGCTCTACAGTTGATGATGCTCTCTCTTCCTGAGAGCAACTGAAATGAGCCTTAAGGTGTTGATGATTTCCAATAACATAGGACTTCCTGGTTGGTGAAGATCATATACAGGTTTTCTGCTTTCAACGCCACAGCAACAAGTTTTTGTTAGTGGGTGCTGCAGAGAAAGTTGTTTATCTAAAAAGTATGCTGGAGTTTATCAGGGAGACTCCTGTGACAGTCTTTTTTGATAGAAATAAGGAGTTTTCTGTATGGAATGACATTATTATTGCAATGGTTTGTGAGATTTCTTAGGTTCATCTGGCTTGTTTGTGTCTTCGTACTAATTATTACATTAAAGCAGTAAGTCAAAGTACACAAGCCACAGAGTTTCCATTATCTGTGTCAAATGGTAAATGGTTTTATGTGGGGGAAAAATATGGTCTTGGATGGTTTTACAAAAGTGGATTTGGTGCTTTTAGGCTTCATTAGAGATGTTCTCAACAGCTCTGGTGTCTACATGGAGTCCTGTTAGGACAGGCAGCTTGTATGGACTTCACTGTGGCTCCTCCAGCATCATCATCTCCATGTCAGTCCATAGCTACTAACTCCAGGCTCAAAGATGAGTCCATAGTTCATAGCTACTAACTCCAGGCACCAGACTACCAGTTTCTGTTTCAACACTGAAATTTAGCAAAGAACAGTCAACAACTCAAAGTATTTAGATCTAACTCAATTTCTGAATTCTCCAGAGGATATAAAAATAAGAGGGACTGGGATCTGGTTGGAAAGGAAGTTTTCTCCCAACAATCTGTGGCAGGTACTGTTTAATTTGTCAGCACCTAGATTACCTATTGCCGAAGTGTCTGTGTTTACACAACTGATTTTTTTAAATTTTTTTTTTTTTTTTTTTTTTCTTTTTTTTTTCAAACCAGTTTCTGTTATGGCTGATTAGGCATCACCTGGCTGCAAGCTGGCATCTTCAGGGACTAAATGTCAGGTGTGAATAGCAGAGTAAATACCAGGTGCTTTTCAAAAAGTTTCTTCATCCTAATTCCTCCACACCCTTAAAACACACACACACACACAAAACCTACTTGGGTTAAACCAATGACACTATTTTGCTTGTGTAGAGTAATTTGTATGATGTCATCTTGACAACACTAGAAAGTTGACTTATTTTGCCAACAGAAAGCGTGGGAGGGAGTAGCTGTACTAGGAATGAGGGATACCAATGGGAAATTGCTAGCAATGCAGTGACTAAATGTAGAAAATCAGGTTTCCTTGAATACCGTGGTGTATGCTTTCTGATGCTGGATTTTTTTGCGGAGTTTTCCCCCCCAGTGTCTACCTCATTCTTATGCATTCAACATTAACTCTTGCAAGAGCTGGCAGAAGTGTTCAGATTTTTTTTTCTAAATTAAATTTATAAATTTTAAATTTGTGAAAATGTTTACATTTATAAATTTCTTTTAAAAAAAAAAATTATTTCTAGAATAATCGTTAACGTCATTTTTTTTGTTTTAGGTGAAAGAAGAGATGCTGTTTGAGGCCCTGGTTACCAGAAAGACTGTGACAGTTGGAGAGAAACTGATCTTACCATATAAACTAGCAGAGGTCTGTACATTATGCTTTTTATTAAAAAGGGCAACTCTTGGGATAGTTTTCAGTGCTTTGAGATGTATACTCAGCTCTGGCAGAGTTTCTTTCAGTTCTTATTTATTTACGTAGAAATAATGTGTGTGAATCTAGAGAACAATTGACTTCTAAGCTGTTCCTGGAAAGCATGTCTGCACATTATTCTGTAATAGTCTGTTTTAATGCCTTATGGCTGTGTAAGTCTTCTCTAAAGCAGAATGAGGAGTTGCTGAGTGTGTCCGATACAAGTAATAGTCTTTGTACATCATCCCTTAAAACGCAGTACTGATTCATCCCACAGCAGAGTAGTGACCCAAGACATCCAGGAAATTTTTGGTGAGGTCCTAAGTGCCTGTGTTAGTCATGGTTCCTGTATGGGTGGAGCTGGAAATCTTTGGAGAAGCTACCCTTATCTTTTCTTTGACTTCTCACAACCTGGGCCGTTGTGTGATGCTTTGGAGCACCCACAACTCAATCAGCTGCTCTGAAATTGGAGTGTAGTCTGTGCTGCTGTGAACTATGGGGTTGGCACTGCATGAAACATGTCACTTCTCCATTATGTTCTGTCTCAGGATTACAATATCCACAAATGCATTTATTTTCTAAATACGTGATTTCCAGGAATTTTAAATTATATTCTGTGGCCAGTAAACAGAAGTATCTTTGGTTTTCTTCTGTAGTCTCCAAAGTATATAAGCACTATCCTGCTGCAATCCTTTTTTTGGCTGTTTCTGCATCCAGTGTGCTTGTATCCTCCCAGCTGAAGAACATTAAGCATGGCTCCATGCCATACTTGCTCCCTTGGTTTTCCCCTTGTCATTTGGCTGTATGAGAATTCACAACATCTTGAATGGTGTCTCTGAGAGCAATCTGTTATGTCACAAATAGATAAGCACAAGATGTGTTATCATTCAATTCAGCTGTAGGTATTTTGATTTTTTATTTTTCTCCAGAGAGAGAAAAAAAGAAATCTTTTATCCCCTTTTGAGATGGTGTGTTTAAGCTCAGTAACTGAGCTTTAATCTTTAAAATTTAAGAGTTGCCTTTGTGCAAGGCTTCAATCTCCTCTAGCAAAGGGCACACAAATGCTTTTATTGCATCTTTGTGACAGACATATAATGGATGTGGTATTTCTACTTCTTTTCCTGCATCTTGGGTGCAGGCTTAAGAACTTGCTAGAAACCTTTAAAACGTCACTATAACCAACTTCTGCTGGAGGTTACTTCCCGGCAGCTGGGATGACAGACCAATGTGCATCAATGCACCTTCAACCTTGGCAGGTTGGATTAAGCCGTTTCTTGTAAATAGTTTAACTTGAGCTACCAGGTTTTATACTGAAACAGCTTAAAATGCTCTTACCTGAATGCTCCTGTTGAGATCAAAGAGCCCCTCTTGCTACCTACAATGGCTGAGCGTGAATTTCTGAAGGGCTTTCCAAAAATGTGCCTGCTCGCAAATCTCAGGTATTCACTCATAAACGTTTGTCACCAGCTTCTAGTACGAGAAATGAAAGATCAGGGTGTGGTGATTGCGGTGACTGTGGGGGAAGACAAAGGAGGATGAGGCTCAGGTGGGAAAGGTTGATGTAATCTCCACAACAAAATAATTTTTTAGGAAGCTGTGAATTGTGTTAAGAAAAGATAGGCACCACCCCTGCTTCTTGTTCACTCTCTTGACAACATTAGCATCACGACCAGCACGTATAATCCAACAGTGACCTCTCTTGGGTTCACAACCGACTTGCTCATCCTTGACATGCTACAGCAGAATTTGAGATGCTCTAAGTGGAACCTCAGGATGATAAAAGGTCTTCTCCTGGTAGGGAAGTGGGAGAGGTATCTCAGGTTCAGATTCTTGTGAATCATGAAGGAGGACTAAGATTCATTTGACATTTTGGGACTTTACAAAGAATACCAATGTCTGATTATCACACTCATGACTAATTGGACTGTTGGCCTCTTGGGAACAAACGGGCTGGTTGTGCTTCTTGTTAGTTTTACAAAAGCACATTATAGTTGGCTCAAATGGATGGAGTGATTGAGGTTTTGAGGATTTTCAGACACAACTGTCCCACCATGACTCCTGTAACTCACAGGCAGATGCTTTTCCTAATAAAGCAATGCTGTATGTGGCAGCCACTTGGTTTTCCAGATGCTAAAATGCTTGATGTTTTTTTGCATCGCTTGTTGATACATGGAAAGGCTCAGTGGAATTTGTCTGAAAAAGACTGTGCTGCAGTGGCACATCACTTTTGGCATCTGCTTGCTTTTTTTTACACCATCAAGAAGAGCAGCTTGGATATACCAAGCTGCTCCAAGGCTTTGAAGGGTTTTGTATGGGCAGCCTGCACTGGATAGCAGGTATTAAAAGAAGATCAAAAACTTGGCAAAGAGGGAATTATAAGAAATTTTATTTGGTTCTGAAAGCTGTTGTCCACTCACAACTGAAACTGTGAGTCCACTCACAGGAAATTATTGGGCTCTTTGGGTGACATGAGAGTAGGTGGCATTGGGCTTCTACCTTCAGCATCACTGATGAGATCAGGCAAGATAACGGGAGAGTTTGTTGTCAAGGAGATTGTGTCTCCTGGGGGAGCCACTGGCTCTGTAGATGAGGCACATATAGACCTGGCTTTCTGGGTTGTTTCTCCCGCTTTATGAATTTTGGGTTATTAATGAGGAGTTAGATGTGTGGAGCTTTAATTTGGAATGAACATTCTTACATAAAAAGCCTCAAGATCTTAAGATCTGGGTGGGTTCTTGAGCTTTGATGAGGTTCCTACGTGCATCTACTCCATTCTAGAGAGACATGTTTCTGTTGACTGCAGGTGGTTGGATTTGCCCAAAGGGCTTCAGGCTTTTTCTCTCTCTGTGCACAGGGACTGACGTTTGCTGATTCCTTTCATCAAATAGCATGGAATATGTGGAGATGACAATTCAATGTAGAAATACTTTCCATGAAATGACTAGTGCTAACGTGATCATTCTGTGGTCACAGCCTGGCTGCTGTGACAGTTGTCACCTTGTAGAGGCAGAGGAGATTCAGGTGACCTGATGTAATCTTTTCCTTCAGAGGTTTGGAAGCATCAGAGCTGAGACTGAACTTCATTTTACCAAAGTCAAGGCTTTTCTCTTCCCGAGTTGCAGCCCCACAACCCCACAAGTGATGGAGAGGATGCCTTTGCTGGATTTGGAGTGATGCCACATTCCTCCCTGTTTGCATGTTTCCTGGTTGCATTTTTATTGTACGCTGATTAGAAACACTGTCCTGGGCTTCTAGGCCTTTTTTTTTTTTTTGCCTTTTTTTTTTTTTTTTGCCTTTTTTTAAACTATGATTTGAACACTTAGCAACGTAGCTCGTTTGAAACTCCCATCTTTGTGACAGCTATAAAGCTGTATAAGGCTCTCTTCCTGGGCTTGTTCTGTTCCTCTTTGCAGTAAGTTCTATAAAACTAGATGTTTAATTACAGCACATTCTGATGCTTGGGTAAAAGAGATTACAAAATGTCCCTGAATAGTATTTAAAGGGACACTTTGCAGCCATACCTCCTAGCAGCCTGAACTTGTGGTGTTGAAGATGCCAGTTGCACTTAGCAACCATCTTCTCATGCATTTCTTAATGTTTTAGTCCTTTACTTACAACTTTTCTTCTGGGCTTTGCCCCTGTGGGGTTACGTTGGGCTTTGCCCTCATGGGTTACAGGACATTTTTACGCTAGGCAGAAATGTTGGCTTTGTCAATTCTTTCTTTTAATAAGTCAAGGCTTTTTTAGTCTTGCCTGTGTACAGCTATTCAAGCTGGATCACTTTGGAGGATCTAAGTTAGGTTAATGGGTTAAACTGAAGTCCAGCAAGAAGGTAGGGCTCCAAAAAAGCCAAAGCGCTGCCTCCTGTTTACCGGCAGTTGCCAGTGCTGTGGTCTTCAGCTGAGCAAGTTCTTCAAAGCACAAAGAGAATTTGTTATATTCATTTTTTTGCAGGAGGATACAAGATGTGTGACAGCAGCACCTGCTTGAGCCGAGCTGTAGCCAGGAGCAGAGAAACTGCTGTGATCTGAGCTCCTGTTTCTAACTGTGATCTATTCTTTCTTGGTTTGTAGTCAGTGCCTGTCTTCAGGGTATTACAGAGATTATGGAACAAGCTTGTGGGTCTTCAGGAAGACCCTGCAAAGTGTAACGTGCCATCAGGTTTTTCTGATCATTCAGTAAATTGAAGTGTATTGTTAAAAGATTGTGTCTCACCTTGGTACTAACATTTGGGTTTGGCTCTGTGTCGCTGATGCTACTGGTATTTCTGGAATTAAGGAGATACAGGGAGGGAGGAACCTGCTTTTGAATGTAAGAATCAACGCTACTGCTGGCACTGATGGCAAACATGGGCTTGTTTGTAGCCCCTATGTCTGCAGCCCTGTCTGTCTGCTCTCCATCTGCATCTCCAGCCCTTCTTGAAATTTAAACGAGCAAGGACACAACATCCATAAATAATGCTTATATTTTTCTCTGGCAGCTGCCTCTTATCTTCAGAGCCACGCTGGCTTGTTTGCCGCAGAGCTGCCTCCTGGAACCATTCATTTTTCCTTTAATAGTAGCTGGATGGTATTTTAATGCAGTGTTTGAAATGACTGTGTAATTTGGTCTAGCGCTAAGGTTTAGAAGCTTTACTCTGTAGATAAACTTAAAATAAAAAAGACTGCATGGACATGAAAGGCTGCAGTTGTGTTCTGAGGTCTTGGTTTGTTGTCCAAAACAGCTGCTAATGTCTTTATCAGGAGTGAGATGATGAATTAATAAAGCAGCAGTTAATGGATTTCCAGAGAAATAACAGTAGATCCGTGCAGGGTGAGGGTAGAATTTGGTAACAGCAAGCTGGCCAAGTCCACTTCATTCAGGTATCACATTCAGTCCACAATTCAGGTATTCAAAACAAACAAACAAACAAAAACCAAAAACAAAAACAAAACCCAAACAAAAAACCCCAATCCAAAACCCAAACCCAGACACGCTGAATATTAAACAGTTTGACTGATGTTTGGTAGGAAACATGCAGCCTATGCAGGAGCGAAATGCTTTAATCAAATCTCTGTGGAGAACTTGGGATTTGTGAAAAATCTTTCTCTTGTTCCTGCCTGTAATCTGAGCATCACCTGAGGCTTAATCTGTGCAAGGAACTGCCCTTCTGGGCCGTGTCTGTCTTCCTGCTTCTCTCTAAATAATTCAAACAATTCAGGGGCTTTTTTCCCAACTACTGCAAGACTCCCAGGCCATTAGTTTATGCCTTGACTAATGCAGTCATACACCTCTCTTGGATCCATTCCACATTTTGGCTCCTGGTTCTCCTGTTTTCATTGTGCTGAAGATGAGCCCCGTGTCTGAGCTGCTTGTTCATCCTCACTTTGTTTCCATCTCATTTGCTCTGCTTATCAAGCTGGTGTCTGTCACCTGCATCTCTGGTTTTCACCAGTCTCTGCATTTTTTTCCCTGTGTTCTTCATCAGATGAGGAAAAACTTGCTATCCAAGTAAATACATCTGTTAGTGAATTCTTTTTTTCCATCCCTCCAGAAAACAGATTTTTTTCCATTACGCTTTCAATTAATTTAGTTCTGTTGGTACTTCTTAAGCTAATGACTTTGCAAAAAAGACTTTGTTTTAACACATCTTTATAATTTTCAGCCATTTGTGACCAAGGGCACTAACCCCTAAGGGTTAGTGAATAAATCGATTCACACTTTTGGATGAAGTCTGATGTGAAATTGCCCAACAGAAGGGTAATAAGAGATGCGAGACAACTTCTTGAGCAAGAAGTGACCTGATTCTTCCCTTCCTTTAATTTTGGAAAACTGTTAGGAGCTGGTTGTTTGATGTGATAAGTGTCACCATAAATATGTCTTATGTATATTCATACATAAGACTTCATGTATATTCATAATTGTAAGTGGAAAATGTCTGTCTTAAAAACCAAAGGAACTGAAGGGGACCAAGTTGTGTGTTCAGGGCGGTCCTTGCAAGCAGTTCTGGAGCACAAATAATAAAGTTATTTCCTGCCCATGTAACATTCTTCTGTATTATGATAGCAAGACCTGGGATGCAAACAGTTTTTTAAGACCCTCTGCACTGGCCTGAGTGTCCCTGGTTCTTGAGGCCTGTTTAAACTATGTTTAATGCCAAGATATTTTGAAAATCTTTATTGGCAAGCTTTTATAGGATATAAAGTGCCATCATATCTTTACTTAAATGCCTGTATGCTGTTTAGCAAACAAGTGTTATGTACAGGTGGTTACATGGCCATGGAAGGACACCATTGAATTATTCCGTGGAGGTGAGCAGAGCATCTAAATTACGATTCAGTCTGCATAAATATGTGCAGCTGTAGGTCTATGTGGAATCAGCTAATGATTAGTTCATCATATCTGGATCTCAATTAGCTGACCTAGAGAAGATCTTAGAGTGGAAGGAAAGCTGGATTTGTGTCTTTTCGCTACATTCAGTAGAAGTCTAATAAGCAGCAGCCTTGGGCTGTATGGAGAAAAGGGGGAGGAGGGAACAATGTGCTCTTGTGGCCAAGAAGGCCAACGGCATCCTGGCGTGCATCAAGAAGAGTGTGGGCAGCAGGTCGAGGGAAGTCATCCTCCCCCTCAGCTCTGCCCTGGTGAAGCCCCATCTGGAATACTGTGTCTGGGGAACTGCTGGAGAGGACCACAAAGAGGATACCTGGAGCATCTCTCTTACAAGGAAAGGCTGAGGGTCTTGAATCTTTTTAGTCTGGAGAAGAGAAGCCTGAGGGGGGATCTGATCAACCCCTATAAATACTTGAAGGGTGGGTGTCAAGAGGATGGAGCCAGTCTTTTTTCAGTAGTGCCCAGTGACAGGACCAAGAGGTAACAGGCACAAACTTAAACATAAGAGGTTCCATCTAAACATGAGGAGGAACCTCTTCCCTGGGAGGGTGGCAGAGCCCTGGAAGAAGCTGCCCAGAGCAGTGGTGGAGTCTTCATCTCTGGAGACATTCAAAATCTGCCTGGACGTGTTCCTGTGCAACCTGTTCTGGGTGAACCTGCTTTGGCATGGGGGTTGGACTACATGATCTCCAGAGGTCCCTTCCAACCCCCTATCATTCTGTGATTCTGTAACCTTTGCCCAGAAGTGGTGGGGTAGGCACATCTCTCCTTTCTGGTGGAAAAAAGCCATAAGTTTGGTTTTTTTTGTTTTTTTTTTTTCATGTCATAATAAGTCACTTCACCCTCGCCTTCTTTACCAGGGATGAATTTCTTGTTGATGAGTACAAGGTGCTCAACATGTTGATGAATAACAGTCACAAGATGGTCATTTCGGACAATAAACTGCACTGCGCTGGTGGCTTAAGTTTGGGGAGAACATTTAATTTTCAGCATGGTAACAGTTAATTGGCAGAAACACAAGAAAGAGAAGCCTTGTGAGGCAGACCTTAATGAGGCGAAAAGAGCCTAGTGATGTTTCATTAGCTGACGTGCTAGTAGTGGTACTGCCTAATGCCTTTTTCAGGCCATTATAAAGAAAAAAGGAATGGAGTTCCAGGGCCAAATGGTGTAACATTACCTAAGATGTTTAAAAAGAAAATCACAACAAAAACCCAAAGGAAAAGATCATAGTTGCAACTAAACATGGGCACTTAACTGACTGATAATAATAGAGGAGAAAAAGTGGGAAGCAGACAAAATAACAGTGTGAAGAAAGTGGAATGAAAATTCTCAGTCCTGAAGTGTGAGGATGGGAACACTTAATGGAATACAAAGTAGTAAAACTGCTGGAAGCACCTACTGATGCCAAACCCCATTAGCTTGGGAGACTCATTGTCACCACAGGTTATTAGTGTCAGGAGCTTAGCAGGATTCCTTTGAAGTCCTGGGACATTTATGAGCGTGTTCAGAATTAACAGAAAAATATTAATAGACTAAAAGTGAAACCCCACAAAGCTTTAAAGAGCCAAGCAAGCATCTTTGCTTCAGGACACAAGGGCAACCTCTTAGTGTAGAACTTCAAAAGACACTTCTTCATGGCATAAAGTTTCTCTTATTTTCCCTTCAAAATTCAAAAACCAGTTGTACCTGGTGACAGAATATGACTTAGATGAAGTTAATGGTTCTATAGGACTGGTGTCCTGCATGGATTTCTTCATGGGATACAACATCCTTCCAGTATTAGGAAGACAGTCCAGACAGGGTTTTTGGTTGGTTTGTTTGGCTTTTTTTTAAACCAGTTTCAATGATTTTTCACATGATGACATGATTATATACCCTGACATTTCCATTAAGCAGTGCATGGTCTGGCTGAATGGAGCTCATGTCTATGAGTATCTTCCAAACCTGCAGAATTTTGTGGTTGACAACGTACATCTGAACCTATGCTATGGTTACTCTTCTCTTCTACACCACCATGGGGATTCTTGTGTGGTATCTGGGTTCATTCTATTTGTGTGGCACTAATGTCTGGGGGGG